>KK118631.1:247054-287261 GCA_000611955.2 Stegodyphus mimosarum
TTGGATTTATTGTTAATTACATTAGCAATGTACTTTTAATTCATAATTTGTTTCCTAAGTGGATTTACTTGCTAAATTTCTCGAAATTCTTTTAAAGTTAAATTTATCATTTAGGCAATTCACTTCTTTTGGTTTTACTTTTGCTTTTGTATAATTCCTTACCCTTGCCTGTATGACTGACGAAACACGAATTGAATAATTGAAGAGTTAGGTTTGGAGACATCTTGAAAACATCTGTCTTCTGCCTGCTCAAGAATTATTCACTTAATTTAGTCTTAAAAAATTCATTAAAATTTTTAGGATTAATTTATACATTTTAAAATATTTTTTTCATGTAGTTAGATGATACTTGCACTTAATTTATATATGCTTTCTGAATTTGAATGATATTGCAAATTAATTTGCAGCAATAATTAATTTTTTATTTGTTTGCAATTGAATTTTCATAATTGAAAATTTAAATAAGCTTTATATGAATAAGATAATGTTTTTGTATTTGTTAAATTCAAATTTCATTCCTTGTAGCAATGGCGCAAGAGAATTATTTAATTTTATTCGCCTTTACTAATTAGTTTCTTTACTTATATATACACTGGTTATCATAAATTAAGGAAAAATCACAAAAATAACGATTACTGAAAAAGTGACATGTAGAATTTTATGAAACTTACCCACAATATACAACATAGTAAGGTATTAAATAACATAAAACGAAATTACTAGACCATTATGGTAGTATAGAAATTAGCACATGTATAAAATGAACAAATCGAAGGTGTCAGTTTGCGATAGGAAAAGTACCTTCAATACGGAATATGATCGCCTCTAGAAGCAATACAACACATACAGCGATGTGTGATGCTTTCAATTATGCGGTCTATCAGTTCCATAGGAAGCGAGAGCCATTCCTCTTGCAAAGCAGTTGCAAGTGCGACAAGGGTCTGAGGGGGCGGATTGAGAGCAGCTAGACGTCTCCCTTAAGCATCCCAAACGTGCTCGATAGGATTCAAGTCCGGGGATCGAGCTGGCCACTCCATGCGCATAATTGTTTCCTGTTGAAGATAATCATTTACGATGCGAGCCCTCTGTGATCTTGCGTTATCGTCCTGTAACAGGAAAGCATCACCTATTGCCCCGACATATGGGCGGACATGAGCATCAAGGATGTCATCTCTATAAACCTGAGCATTCCCGGTTCCCCTTGGAAAGACATGAGCAAATAATTTTAAAAATGTTAAAACCTAAACTTTTCAAATAAGCAATACCTCAATTAAAAAAAATTAATGAAATTTAAAGAAAAATGAATAAAACAGAAGAGGAATCCAATGAACTTCAATAGAAAATTCTTCGAAAAGAATATTTCGTTTTCTCATTATGTTTCTTAGAATAATTATTGTTATTTTTTCAAGATGAAAGTTCTTGGAAAAGTTACATGCCATGTACCAAAGAAATGAATTAAATATTACCTATAATTCCTTTTCCGGTTACTTTCTTCTTTTAATTGTGTATAATTTGCCTGAACAAGGTATTCAACTAAATCAGCTTATCATTCCATGATACGAAAGATTTATATTCATTTCTGCCTTTTTTATCTTACAGTATTTTTGCTGAATGGATTATTTTCATTTCGGCAAAATATGCGAGAGTTATTTGAACCCGGGATCCACTATCAGTGTTCAGCTGCGTTACTGCTCAACCATTATTGGGCGTATATTTGTTGAAATGCCTTAATAACATATTATTAAATGATAAACTCTAGATTTCCCAAAACAAGGGAATCCTTACGGAACTGAAAATAATTTTCTCACATTTATGATGAACAGAAATGTTTCTCATTTTGTCATTTGGGCAAATTATTTTTCTGAAAATTTCAAACTTTAATAAGTACTACTTTTGCTGCAAGTTTTTGAAATATTTAATGGCTGAAAGATTCAAACCTTGCCTGAATTCTCTAGCAAAGAAAAGATTTTAAAGGATTTAATAAAGAAAAGCTCTGTGATATTTAGCTAAGTGAAGCATGAAACAAGGTTTTTTTCTCTTTCATTTTAACGTAATAGAAAGCCTCTGGAAGTCGTATTTGCAAGAGTAAAGAAAAGTTTCAAGTATAGTAAATACAGCAGTATAACCATATGAACACTCAGTCGAATTTTTAATGATGGAATATAATGCTTGTATACTTATATATTTCTTGCCTAATACGTTAGAAGAGACTATACTTACATGAATAAGAAATGAATTAGGAAGGCTTCGTATAATAACCGCACCGACTGTAGAGAGATCGCAATACGTTTTCTGCTGTCATAAGGCTTATTTCTTCACTTTTGGCCTGGATTTCATGTGCTAAAGATATATGCTTAGCAGACAGAAAAGCTACAAAAGAATATCTTATAATCGGAATTTATCCAACATACGCATAGAAGCTCGACATATGTACAGAAGGCTTTTCTATTTATATTACTGTGTCTCATTCTCTAAGTTATAGATTCAACAAACGTTCCAGCTGTAAAATTTAAGGGTCAGCACATTAATTGCATAACTCATATTATTCCGTTTGTTAAATTTATCACTTTTAATATGTTCAAGTTATGCATTTAATAAACTAAATAATATAAGCCTGGCCATATCTTTTAAATAGAGGTATATTTAAGATGAACTTTTGAGTGATCCATTTATGCCTAATTTAAGCAGATTCTATTGTATCTCAATTCCCAATTAGTAAATTCTTAAATAATGACCAGGATTAGGTTATTTAAAAATAGCAAAGCACGCAAGGGCTATCTCTTTAAAACGAGGGATGCCTTCATATAGAACTTTATAAAAGAAACTGGCTCGTATTTATGCCATATAAGGGGAAAACAATGCAACCAGCCTGTTTAAACTGTACACACACAACTGCCAATAAACTTAGCAGGTTAAACTGCCAATACTCAGCAGTCTTAACCACGCGGCTATTGTTCGGGTTCAAATGAAATGGGAAGAAAACAATTAAAATTTATAATGCAATGATGACAGTAAGAGCCTAGAACGTGAATTCGAAACTTATTATATACTAACTTATTCTGCATCTCTGAATTCCATGCTAGTATTAAGAATTTGGTGATAAATAGTGTCGGCTGATAAAGGAAAGCACTAATTTCACGTATGGAAAACGCAACGAAGTTCGTAATTTCTTTGCTATGATTAAATAACGACAATTTGCATTAAATCTATTTTAAAAAGAAAAACTGCCAAAATTCGAATATGGAATCGATATGTATTACTAAGTTAAAAACGAAAAAGAAAAATCACAATAATTTGACATATTTAAATGCCGGTATATAGATAAAGATTTAAAGAAAATCCCTTCTTTTATTTAATTACGATCACTCGAAACAGTGTCGCTTTCAGAAACTACCTCTCTAAATAAAAGGAGGGGGAATCACCGAATGTTTGCAAACTGACAAATTCCAGCGACATCATAGAAAATGTGTCCCTGGCACTTGTCAGTTTGCTGAAGTAAGAACCCGAAGTAACATCAATAACCATAAACCTCAAGAGAAAAAGTCGATCCCATTATTATTGGATCTATCGCTCCAAATGGAACTCCCTGCCGCCTGTGTGTATTCAGAGACTCGATATCGAGTTCCCCTCCATTATAACGGACGGAACTTTTCAACCGCTGCTGATGCTCTCATCGACCGCACTGCTGGCAACTATAGCGGAGGATCTGTGGCGAGAGGGGATCTGCCATTAATAAACGTACGTGCAACATGCGCATTTTATATGTCTTTAGTTCAAATATAGAGAAAAGATAGCTGAATGTGTTCCCTTTTCCGGTGCCGTAGCTTAGTCTTAAAAAAAAAGTTGAAGCGGACTATCTGTTTTATTCTAGAATGTATATTTACTCTGCTTCAGCTATCAGTTATAAACTGTAAAAACGATATCTTGAAAGGATAGGGAATATCTCGGTGAGAATAAATAATCGATATATTGCCCACCGCTCCACATAATGTTTTTTAAGATATGGCATACTGAAAATGTATAAAAATAGCCGTTATGCATTCTATAATCTTATTTATAATCATTAAAAGCACTTGCCAAATTACAATTATTTTTCATTCATTTTAAATTTTGTATCTTTATCGGAAATATTAAAGAATATACTTTCGGTAATTTGCTTTTGTATGCCACTATTAATTTGTCCTTACTCGCTACTGTCTTTTAATATTCTTAGATTTTACTTTTGGTTGAGATTTCTTTTACTTTTCTGCTGTCGTTTCGTCTAAATTATTTTCCCAATCTGGAACTCCTTTACAGTTTTTAGTTATCAATTTTATAAACACTTTTTTTGATTTCATGTCAAAGATTGTGTAAACGACTTTACATATTTCGAAACTTTTTTCCTCTTTGTTCTCATAACACTTTTACTTTAGTTATTTCACTAATTGACTTTTATAAGTTTCTTTTACTAAGTTACTTTTTACTTACTTTTCAACAATATACACTTCAAATAATTTAAGGAATAAACATTACATAATATAGAAGAAGACTGAAAATGTTGAATATCTATATAACATGGGAATGAACGTTAACTACATATGATCAGAAATGAAAATTGTTGCAGTGAAGTATTTAGTAGAATAAGTATATAGAAAGAACATAGAGCTAATGATAAATTAAACATGTTTGAAAGTCGCACATGTTCGATTCTCAATGAATACAAGAAAAAATGATCACATACAGAATTAATAATACTTTTCTCCTGTAACTCCTCCTCTGCTTCTTAAAATAAGTTTATTTTCCCTCAAGTTTCACCAAAACCTCGCGCTTTGCAACTTTATTCGTTTAAGCATACACTGTAATTTTGGGAATTATTATACTATTTTGCTAATATACTGCAGTTAAGTCAGTAACTTCATAACATTTCATTTTAGGCATGTAATTATTAATGTGTTAAGAAATACTTATTCTCAAAAACTTCAGAACGTTTTTTTAACGTATTATAGCCCCAAAGCAAATTAAATTCCGTTTCTGGAATTTATCATAACTGCGCAAGGCATTTACCCAGAAATACTCACCACACATTTCCCCTGCTTATCAGCACGTTCTCTGAATGTCTTATACTGCATTCAGCAATGTAAGCTGCATCAGAAAAGACAACATATTTATGTATAGTATCATATCGTGCTTAATCAAAAGAAAGAAAATTTTTATGCTTGGCATCGTTTATCATAACTAGGATTTTATATTTAACGTGCATTAAAGGATATGTGATTCAAACCTTTAAATCGCTGCAAACGTTCAAGAAGATAAGACCGTTGGTTGTTAACCTCGAACTCAATTCTCATTACTGAACCCGCTGGTACTTCCAGGCTTTAAACTTTTACCGTATGATTTCTAACGGTCGTTTTTCTTACAAAGCTTTTCTACTGAATGTATCTTTTGAGGGCTTTGCTGTACTAAAATATGCAGTTAGCATTTCAAGCGGCCAACGCATATACTATCAACGAAATTTGTCTTAATACCTTCAATAATGTACGCTCATCTTGAAACATGTCACAGATATCAAAGCAGTAAAGTTATTAAAGCAATTAAAGGAAAAGATTTCGGCTGCAGAATTGTAGGAATATTTCTCCTTGCATCTGAGAATAAGAATAATAATATTCTTTTATTGACTTACAGTCAATAAAACTCTTCTTTCTCGAGCGTTTTTTGAGAAATTGAAGTTTCCTATCCAGATATTATGTCTGGATTTTAAGCTATTGCAAAATATTCTAAAAATATCCAACACATACTTTACTTCTGTAATATACTTGTTTTTGCCTTAGTTTTTATGATTTCAAATCTTCTTATCAGTTCATTATTAAGATTTTAAGATTAGCGATTTTTTTAGTGCAATCTTGATGTTTTTATACAGGTATTTGTTTTTTCTCTCGTGAAAATAGAAACATTTTTCCGTTGAAATTATGTGAGGGAACTTCTTGTAATGTCTTTTGTATTTTCTTGTCATGCTCTTCCAAACTATTTTTCAGTTGAATGAATTAAATTGATAAGAAGACTATTTTTCATGAAAGTAACATTTCAGATACTTAGCAAATTGCCCCAATTAATTTTAGGTTTTGAATATTTAAGTGATAAAAGTATTCTTTGCAGGAAAATTTGTGTATATTCTTAATAAACAAATGCAGAGGGCTATTTTAAATAATATCTTGTACCTTCATTTTAATAATATGTCGGATATTTTATGTTTTAAAATTCATCTCTTTTGGTCGTGATTATAAGGCAAGAACTAATTCCAACAGATTGAGTCTTCAAGAGTGGATTCAATCTTCAAGTGGCATCTGAACACTTATTTTGTATACGACACAATTCATAGACTTCGATTTTGGGGAAGAAAGTTTACAATCGTCAAAAATCAGCAATGGGTTTCATTCCTTAACTTATATTTCGTATGTAAGAAGGGTAAGAAAGAAGCACGCGATTTAGCATTTTAGCGAGCGAATCAAATTTTAGTGTGATGCATGCTATTTAGCATTTTAGCATGCGAATACGATTTTAGTTTGATGACTAATTTTATTCATATTAATTCATATTATTTAATTTATTGAACTCTCCCAGCTTGGGACATCAAAAGCAGAATTTATGTTATCAAAAGCAAAATTGAATTCACAAATTTGAGCTCGTAATCTTGTGAAGGTGACGCGGTAAATTAAGTAGTAAAGAGTTTAATTAATTTCTTCGTCTGGATATTTGAAAAAAATTCCAGCAGCCACTAAAATAAGATTTTTTGAATTTAGATTTAAGTGGAAGTGAACATGGAATTAATGCTGATTTAAAATGCAGAGCTATATACGCCCTTCGGAATTTGAAAAGATTTTCATTAAAATCAAAGTCAATCTAACGTTGATTTTTGCTTAATTTCAAACTGACATGCTCTCTTTTTTTAAACGTTTAAAATTACTTCGTTTAGAAATAAGTCCAAGAATAATGCTTTACCTGGAGTATTAATGGATGGGAATTTCGACATTTTAAGACTGATTTTAAAGTATTTGATTCAGGCATATTTGAAAATTTACACAAACATGAACTAATATCATATAAGTAGGATTTTAGCAAAAAAACTCAGAATATTTCTAACATAACAATACGTTTCTGATTATTTATAGGCATAATAATATAAATATCTTGAATTTATACTCTTATGCCATTAAAAGTATAAATCTAAATGTTTTTAAATTTAGAAATTGAGCTAAGTGTTTAAATGGAAGGAAAGGATGATCATATTAGATAAGAAACCGCGAAGAAATACAGCCTCCGTTCAGGAAAATAAGATTTTATGCTAACTACAATTTAATGAAATATAAAAATAAGTTAATTTATTTCCGGTTTAATTTAACAAATGCTTTATTATTACCAAAAACTCACACAAATTAAGCTTTTCAATTAGCTTTTCCATTGTATTTTGATATCGGTAATAATTTTGAAGCATGTTCCGCATTAAAATTAAGCTAATTGTTAAGTACAAGTAACTACAATTATAATTGCAAGTTACTTCTAATTTTTGCTTTAATGGACTTATTTATGGACTTAATTATTATGGAGGACTTATTCTCAGATGCGATATATTTCTAGTTATGTTCTGGATTGGTAAGAATTTAAGCTTAATTACAAAGAAATGTTAACAGTTATTCTTTGAGGAGGATCCTTAACAGATAAAGTTAATGCGATGTTAGTGGATTAAGAGATTTCACTCGGTAATTCATAAAGAATCGTCCGATTTAAAAATTGTCAAAGATTGTATTTGCTTGTTAATACCAATTTTGTATCAAAGATCGTATTTGATTATCAAAGATTGTATTTGATTACTAATTATCAAATACCAGCCTTATACGTTCTAATACGTTCTTATACGAATGTAAAAAAAAAAAAATTTTTTTTAGTACTCAAAAAACAGAGGATACTAATTTATCATTTTCTAAAAAAGTGCTTTTTTAAACATGAAAACAACATTCAAGTGATGAAAAATTTTTGCGTGATGTCGTTTGCAGAACGTCAGTCTAGTGGACCAAATGATTTGGTTTCAAGTGGCCGGCCTTTTTGGTCTGCGAAATATTTTCCTCTGCAGTTTCTTTCTTTGAAGGTAGGTAGAAGATATCGCGCTTTGTGCTGCCTAAGCTGCCATTGTGACATGGACACGAATTTTCATACTGCTGTAACATTATACATTGAATTGAAAGTAGTCATATCGAATGTTTGCAAATAAAATGTAGGCATTTTCATTTCACTGTCATGTATTACTTATCATTCTGTGTTATTATGTAGAGTCATTAGCACTTTTTTGAAGCAGAAGTCATGAAAACTGTACAATGCCGTCGCCGGGACTCGAACCTCGGACTCTCGAATACCTCCGAGTTTGCTGGCTGTTACACCACGAAGGCATGCTAAGAAGGCAGGAGAAATACCTTATAACTCTTCCTTTTAAAGGGCTATTGGGGATTAGGGAACCCAATCGCCAAATCCTGGTGGTGGAGAATCATCATTCACCACCTTTTTTAGCTCGAGCTCCACTATGTAGTCATTAGTATTTTGTGAAGCAGGAGTTATGGAAGATGAGCAATGCCATCGCCGGGACTCGAACCTCGGACCTCTCGAATACGTGCCGAGTGTGTTGGCCATTACATCACGAAAGCATGCTAAGAATGTGCGAGAAATACCTTATAATTAATTTTTTAAATTATGAAAATTTGAACTCCGATGATTTTTCGAATAGTATCAACTGCAGAACTAATATATGAGTACGCGTTTCTTTTTTAAGGAAGTACTTCATTTTTTGTCTGTCCGTTCTACTATTTTTTTTTATATAAAAGTGATACATATTAATTTGGGTTGTCGCTGTACTGTCATATTTCTCACAAGGGTTCTAATTACTGTGGAACATATTTTTAAGCCTTTGACCTTTAATCAGATTTCGAAAGACAACCAAATCAGATCATCCTCACTACCTGAAATCCTCAACATTTCCTGATCATGTGAATCTGTTACTCTGTTACTAACAAAAAGGTTTATAAACTTAACAAAAATAATAAAAAAGTTGTGAATAAATATTGAAGCTCTGTTTATTTCGATTTGCCTGAAGTGCATTTGTGATTATACCTAAAATATAATGATTTTGTGTGGATTACTGAAAAAACAAAATCGTAGTTAAGGGGCTGCTTATTTTTACGTATCTACTGATATGCGAATGGATGGTTGTTGAACTCTGGTGGTCGCTAGTGTTCAGTGATTTGTTCAAATCGGTGCAGAGCAAAGTGATTAGAATATAAAAAGATGATTTTTTATGAAAAATTTAATCAATATTTATTTTAATTAATTAATTTTAAGCTAATTTTTGATAGTATTTGTTTATTTAGTATGCCTGAAATAAATTTAAATAAATCGTGTAATGGAATTTTGAAACAACAATTAATAATAATAATAGTTAATGGTAATAACAATAATAATGGACTGTATCATAAGAAATTAAGCATCGATATTATCAAGACAATACTTTAGGAACATTAGGTTGTCAATCATTGACAGTGTAATAATTGCAGATAAAGAGAACGGATAACATTCGCTTATCTTGTAGTTTTGTTTATTTTGATCAATTTATTGCTTTCCTATTTGATTCCTCCTCCGCTTTACAAAAATTATATATCATACGAACCACTTTAGTCTTACGGAAGGAGTTTGTTTACTTTCCTGCTAAAATTTCCTGTTATATCTAAGTACGTTTAAAGATTGTATCACAGATTTAAGCATACATATATCAGATATGAAATACCTTGAAGAGTTCCTCACTTTTATTCCGTCAAACAATTTTTAAGTCTTTTTGCTCCTATTCCCTGATATGCCTAAGTGGCATTTTTATGGTGACATTTTTATTGTGGAAAATAACATATAATCTTCAAAATCCAAATCTAAAGAGTAAGGAGGGTGATTAATAAGAACCACTCTTTGCAAGGCACTGCTTCATAGTATTAGCACTATGTGATGTATCATTACTGTGTAACAAAACCCAGTTTTGTCGCCTTTTTTTGGGTGGAAGGGGAGAGGCTAACGAGTTGAAATTTTTCTATAGTATAAATCTTCTTTGAAGAACGTGAAATTCAATAAATTTATTCCTCGAACCCTTTTCAAAAATGATGATCAAGATGTTCTTTATTCGACAATTCTGAAACTTAAGTTTATGTGGATGAGATGAACTTTCTATTACTTTTGCAGATGATAGTCGTTTTGTTTCTGGATCATAAGGAAAACACCAGGTCTCATCACCAATCACGATGTCTTTAAAAAATAATGAAATGCAGGAGTTCGATATTCTTCTTATTTTAGAGTCAATGCTTTCTGTACAAAACGAGAGCAATTTTTCTTTTTCTAAAACTTCAATAAGATTTTATAGGCAATGTCTTTGCTGATATTCAGTTCCAAGGGACGAATGACAAATTTTCAGCAATAATTACCGAAATTTCTCTATGTTATCCATCCAGAACTGTTAAGAACGACACTTCTTGATTTATCATCAAAATCGAGCATGCCAAAGATGAAATAAAAATGTGATATTGCCTCCATTTTCATATCCTGCTTTAAACTTTTATGGTGATTGGTAGGATGTTTTGTCCGATAATGAAGATCAAGAAAGATCCAAACACACTCACACATACATGGACGCATACATCTAAAAACACACACGTCATAGTTTGATTCTCTACCTGACCGTTCCCCCGCGCGCAACACTCTGCTGTTTCCATACATTAATAAAACTTTGTTATTTTCTGATAAATTTTCTGTCCGTTATAAATATACGCAAAGCATAAATATAAATGGATAATTGTAACTGTATATTTTTTCTAAACCATCATTTAAACAATTCCTTTGCAGTTAATTTAAAATAAGTTACTGTGGATCGGTGGGGGGGGATCAGAAAATTTTATCTCCTTTGAAGTGGACGGTAGGTATAAAAAGATTGACTGCCCATGAGTTAGAGGATCTCTGAAGCAATTTTTGGAGCTTTAAATCATAATGCTATTCTTTATTCAGCTTTTGATTGTAGTAGCAGAACTGTCTGCATAAAATCAAAAGATTTATTTATGTTTAGAATTCTTTTCTTATAAGTTATATTTATTAATCAATTATTATAATTTAAATCTTTACTATAACTTCTCCTTTCTGTAATCCACAACAGAATGCAAATTATTTGTATTTAAGCTGAGGGTTTGAAAGTTTAGAGCTTCTGGCAGCCTCATCTTGTTGTTACACATTATTGCCAGCTCTTCCAAATTTAGTCCGGGTTTTGCATATTGCTAGTGGACGTTTAAAATATGTGCCTTTAAGTACTCTGTTACAGAGATTTCAAAATTTTGATGGTATACCCCTAAGACGGAAATAATCATAAGTTGTACCCCATGATATAATTAAATAATATACATGATCATACAATTGCAAGTGATCATGAGCTTATTTCTTTTGCGTGCCCCCAAGTATCACTTTAAGTACTACCTGGGGTACGTGCACATCACTCTAGAGACCACTGGTATATTTGTAAGGTTTTAGTTAAACTAACCAAGTTTTATTTTAATTTAAATCTTTCTATCTCCTCTCTGTTTCAACTTCCCGTCAGAAGAAGCGCGCGTTTTCAGCTTATGCTAATTTGAAGTACAGCGAAGTACTATTTAAACCAGAGGTAGAAACCTCTCAGTGTGAGAGAGCTTTAGTCTCAGATCACGGTCAGTCTGCTCGACGTTCGCCTGACCAGCTAGCAGCTAAAATTATAAGCCATAGTGCTTACTACGTGATTGCATATTGAAATAAATTGAAGTGCGCTAGTATTAGTACTTCTTGCTACGCACCAGTTAGTTAGAGGCTAAACTCCGCGATTTGCTCTGCGAAAGCAAAGTTGAATTACATTTCTATTTTAGGTTTAGTGTTAATATTATTTGATTGTTAAGTTCGACCCAAGTGTGGTCTTTTACTTTCTGTATCCCTCCCGAGTTGGGAAGTGTGTAAATAATAGTGATTTAATAAAAAAGGATTTCAAATCCCTTTCAAGTGCAGTTATTCGCCAATACAGTATCTACACCAGAACATAGCGTATTTTCCGCTCCCTCTTCCAGTTCAGGATTTGAGAAAAAGAACCCTTGTAAGTACTTCACCATGTTTTCTAAAACTATGCACAGAACACTCAGTCCTGATATATTGTGCGTGTAGTCTCAAACCACATTAGCTACATTTGAATTTAACTTCATCTAATGCGTGTAGGTAGAAAGTAAGGTAGGAAGTTTATTCTTACTTTCATGATCTAATGTTAATTTAAATAGATGTTTGTCGCACAAGTAGCGTTTCCGGTTTATTTAAGATTTAAATAAAAAAGGTTTTAACCTTCTAAAGACTTAGTTATTTGTTTCAGATTAACGCTATAACTTCTTCTCAGTCTAAGTAGAGTCTGCAAAACATGAGCCCATGCTTCTAGAATCATGGTAAGTTCAACTTTTCATGGACATGGTAAGTTCAACGTTTATCTCGAACGGTTTAAGCTGACATCTTCCAATTTGTGTAATTGCAATCTTGGCGTTCAGCAAAGTGTTTTCCACGTGCTTTTTGATTGTCCATTGCTTGATAATGCAAGAAATCTATTGAAATGCAGATTAAAATTAATCGGAATTCATTGGCCGCCGAAATGTTTATGATTTTGTATCTTCACCTTCGGCCTACCGAGCTTCTGATGACTTTGTTGACTTTTATTTTAAACATTGCAAATGATTTGTTTGTATAGTTATATCTTTTTTGTTTGTACTTTTTTCTTTGTGTTTGATTTCATTGCATTACTGAAAGTTGATGTTATTACTTAGCATTTTGCTTTTTTTTTTACTTACGATCTGTAAGCCTCGTGCGATACTTTGTGGTGCACGAGGATTTCTCTTTATTTAAATTTAACAATAAATAAATAAAAAAAAAGCTTCTAGATACCACAGACCCTACATCTGTAAGCAGACATTTTAAAGGAAAGCTGAGATGCCTTAATAATTATTGTCAATAGTTATTTTTGCTGGAATTAGTTGAGGTGAGGGGGCGGGGAACTCTTTAAACCTTTTAAACTTGCTATGCAATTCCATTATATAATATAAGCTAATTATAAGCCATTTGTTCCTAATCATGAATGAAATATACGCTGCTCTAAAGTACTGAAAATAAAAGGCTTACTAATAAATTGGTAAAATATACTTAAATAGTTAGAATAGAATAGAATATATATGGACACACCTTAAATAACTGGTTAATTGAGGAGTATTAATGGCTCAGTAAGCATAGCAGTGCCAAACGAAATAGTAAAAAAAAAATAAGTCAAATTTACAAGTCTAATATTATTAAATATCCGTAAAATCTGATACAGAATTCTAAAATTTGAGCGCTGAACTCAGAATTTAATAAATAAAATCGAAATCGCATGAATAGCTTAAAATATGAATCTTTTAACTACCAACGGAACTGTTCAAAAAAAGATAAAAGGTGATAACTTTTTTAATATTTAAAAACATTTCGATGAGGATGTTTAGTGATTAATTTATAAGGTATTTCTCCTACCTTCGTGGTGTAGTGGTCTGCATGCTCGATGCGTAACCCAGAGGTCCGTGGTTCGATTCCCGGCAAAGGCGTTGCTCATTTTTCATGTCTCCTGCTTCGAAATAACCTAATGTCTCTACAAATTGATCACTAAATATCCTCAGAAACTCTTTTCAATGTTAAAAAGCTTGAATGAAAGGCAATTAAATAGGATGCTTATTATATAAAAGACAAAAAGGGGGACATTCTAATAAAACAAGACTGATAATTTAGTGATCTGTGCATTTTGTCTATTTGAGAGTTAGTTAATGGGTCACAACAGAGTAGCAGATTCCCAGGCGAGTTAGTAGATCATGTTCTTGTTGTTTCTACTGGATTTTCTTAGTTCTGGGTTTCATGTTTTTAACTTAGTGTTGACTTGTGTATTCCAAAATTGTTATTATTTTATTAGACCTTTTTCTTGTTCTGAATATTTATAGGGCAGGCATCATTGTTAGAAATAGATTAATGGACTCTGAAGTAATATCTCCTATTTAATTCACTATAATATTCGCTATAGGCAACAGTAAATAATGCGATACATTACATCTCGTGAGTTTACTGAACTTCAGCTACATTAGTATTTGAGTATTTATGATAATCACCATAGGTTTCGTGATGTAAAAATACAGCAATGGGTTAGATTAAATGTGAAACCTTTTGGGGGGGGGTACGACAACACAGCAATGAGTTAGACTGAACTAGAAATCATTTTATCCTTGCTTTGAATCGTACGTAAGCTAATTTGATAAATTTGCTTATTTTTATACAGTTAGAAAATTCATAAGTAAACATTTTAAGAACTGATCATTTAAACAAACGTTATTCTGGTTAACGGAACTTTATGTAATTCCCCCCTTTCCACTTTCATATATTTTTACCAGGGATTACGCATGGTAGAAGGGTCGAGAGAATGCAAATTAAAGATATTCTTTACGATTTTTAAAATATTTAAATTTATATAGTTTGTATTTGCGAAACATTCTTGCAGGAGGAATATGTAATTAAACTTCTTAGACAAACATTCCTTACATTTTACTAATTTGAGCCTGCTCTCTTAGTGAAGGTGTTACTGCAGTTCTATAAGTAAAAAGTACTACTTTCAAATGCAGTCAATCAATTCATTCGAACGCAGTTCGGATTTACGAGCGGCTCTTTGAGCGACCAGCTCGATACGCGCAACTTTTCTTATAGTGTTTGCCGAGGTAACCGCAATCTAGCGAGTAGCGTCTGTAGAAGGAAACAATCGCGGAGGAGGGACTGCTAATATTTGGATGCCTCGGGGACGGCGGGGAGGAAGGGATTGTTATTCTTAGGAGAGGGCCAGATGACGCTCAAACAAATCCAGACCACCCAAGTGCCCCTAAACGCGTTCTCATTACAGACTGACTTCACAAAAAGCTTCTCTTTTGTTTCTTCTACGGTGATCAGCAGCGGGCAACATCGAATGCATGTCTCGAGCGAAGAGAATTTGTTCCGCTGTTGTTGAACATCCCCCGGAAGACCTGCCAGCAAAGACAACACGGAATCTGATACTCCTTTCAAGATGAGCAAAACCATTTTAACTGAAAAGGCCGAGTTAGAATTTGCTTGTTTTGAAATTACGAATTAAGTAATGATTTCTAATATGATGTTTAATGTTTGCATTCATATAAGTTGATGTTAATGAGAGGATTTTAATTCCTATACATATCTGCTGTAAGATTTTCACTAGCAAATGTGCACAACTTTTAAAAACACATTTTAAGTATCTTACACCATTTTTTCTTGTAGCATCGGGTTAATATTTTTTATAATTTGGTCACATTTTATATTACTGTAGAGATTATATTTCGCGTTAATATTATGATTATATTTTATAACAATGTAAGACGTGTGCTTCATCCAAAGTATATTAATATGATTAGAGTAACACTTTTAGAATTAGCTACAACTAACTGACTAAAATTTAAATTGTTCCAAGATGAAGCTAAGACGCCATTATTTCTACAGCCGAACTTATTGGAACATAAACATCATTAGAAATGTTGCAGTTTCTAAACTTTTAACTCTATTTTTAAATTATTGAATACAAAACACAGTAAATAAAAAACTGAATATTTCTTGCATTTCAGCTTATTTGAAGTGATAAGCTTATGTTTCAAAGTTTGGAAAAATTTAAGAAAATTTAAAATCATTACAGTAATTATCAAAATTACATTTTAAAAGCATAAAAAAATTACGGGTACGATTAAGAATAAATCCTTTGAAGGTTTGGATTTACAGGATACAATAAATCTGTTCATCAGAATCTAGCTTAACTTGAATATGTAATACTGATACTTGTTTTTTTTATTTCCTTCTCATTTTTTATAACTATATGCGCGAACAAAGGAGACGGGATTTCAAATTATTTAAGTACTGAGCGCAGAAGACAGTTTCTTGCTTTTAATCTCGACATATAAGTAAAACTTCATAGTTTGTCTAATTATAAGTTTCACTCATATGTCGCATTTACTCATCCGAAAATATACTTCTTTAAATGTTAAAATATCGTATCCAAATCTGAAAACTTTATCAGCTGTAGAATTTTTAAGTACAATAATGATGTTTATGCTCATGTGTACTTAACTTCAAAGATTTACCCAGTAACATCAAGAGCTCTTCTCACAAATACCGGTGCATATTTTAAATATTTAGAAAAAATAAAAATTATAAGGTATTCGAGTATTCGACGCGTATTCGAGAGGCCCGAGGTTCAAATCTCGGCGAGGGCACTGCGCATTTTTCATGTCTCCGAAATAACCTAATGTCTCTACAGTGGCTCCCGAGCTAAAAAAGGTAATGGAGGGTGATGCTCCACCACCAGAATTTGGCGACTGGGCTCCCCTGATCCTCACTCGTCCTTTAAAAGGGGGAGTATATAAAGTATTTCTCCCGCCTTCTTAGCATGCCTTCGTGGGTCAGCATCCTCTGCGCGTATTCGAGAGGTCCGTGGTTTGAGTCCCGGCGAGGGCATTGCTCATTTTTCACATGTCTTGCTTCCAAAAAATCCTAATGACTCTACGGAATTATTATACTTAGAATGCAACAAGAGGATAATAAAGTAGTGTAGCTATTAAGCATTCAAGATGTCTTAATATGCAATATTCTCGCATGTGTAAGTCACCCGTTCCTCTCCCCCCTCCAAAAAAAAAAAGAAAAAATAGAACCAAAATTTAACAGACGGCTCATGTGATTAAATGGAATTATATAAAAGACCTTGTGTATGTGATTGGAACTAGTAATATGTTATGTATGTGGTAATAATACCTGTGCCTCCAACAGTGAAATTCTGATTCCCCCCCCCACTTCTGCCTATACCTCTACTTATACGTGAGTAGAGGAAATGAGAGTTCTGGATCGGGAGCA
The DNA here is from genome assembly GCA_000611955.2 of Stegodyphus mimosarum. Taxonomy (NCBI): domain Eukaryota; kingdom Metazoa; phylum Arthropoda; class Arachnida; order Araneae; family Eresidae; genus Stegodyphus; species Stegodyphus mimosarum. Next base: position 264,062 of record KK118631.1, read on the forward strand.
CAGGGAGCCGGAGTTGAGGGAGCTCCCGAGAAGGTATGGTCAGCCGTGGGAGGGAGGCTTATCTGAAAATGGGGACAGGGAGCCTTATCGGTAGGTGGATGTGTATTTATATTGAGTTCTTAAAAACGTATATCAAGTAGGCGTTTTAAGTGACTAATACAGTTATTTTCCTAAAACAGGTATTAGTATATAATAAAATGTTTCCTTAACAGTGTAACTTCTTTGGAAATTTTCTTACTTGCATTTACAAGAATGTTGAATGTCTACAATACTGCTACATGTAATGGGTTTCATACAGGCAATACATTTTAAACCAAATCAGAAGTTTATTAAAATCCAAATCATATTGAGTACTATTTTTTAATTTGATGATTTAGGCATTTATATGCATGTGGTCACTTGTGAACTTACTTATATTGAGTTCTTAAAAACATATATCAAGTACGTGTTTTATTTTCTTTAAACCAATATTACTATATAACAAAACGTTTCCTTAACAGTATAACCTTTTTGGAAGATAATTATGTTCTTACTTATATTTATCCTATGACTGAATATCTACACAACTGCTATATACAGTAGGTTTGATATAGACAATAAAGACAACTTTTAAATCAAATAATTAATTTATTAAAATATAAATAATATTCAGTATCATAAAAGACATTGATAAATAATATAAAATAATATCTGGTAAATGATATAAAATAAAGATGACATGAAATGATTATAAAAAGACACTGAAGATGAGCTATTTACAAATAATAAAATATTATAAAATTTGATCTATACCGTAATGTCCATATACTAGACTATTCACCCCGTCATTTAACAAAAACCGTTTATCATCTAATGAGGATAAACTAACTTTTCGCAATAAAATCGTGCTTAGGTGATGCTTACTACTTCCGATTTTGATCACATTGTGACTATACAGCTTTTTTCCGAAAAGACAGTTCCTATAATCTTCATGTTTTAAGTCATGCTAAATTACAGATTTTAAAACTCCTTTTGCAGTCTTCTCGAATAATTCAGTTTTCAGAGAGTACATTTTACTCTTTAACCCAATAACTTCAATAGCAATATTACCGTTTAGTTAATCTTTCATCTTTCCAATTACCTTTTTATTTGCCTGGCTGTGTAAAGGGTGCTCTGTAGGGTAATCAGACGTTGTAAGGTAATCAGACGTAACTGTAGTTTAATCAGACGTATGATACATGTGCAAATCTTTTAGCATGTCATGGTAAAACTCTTGACATAAGATTTCATAACACAGAGAATCAGTATCTGTGAAAAGAAGATGGGCATTTTTTCCATACTTCATCTTCATGGTATCATAGTGACATTGATACATAAGTGTTTTAGAAATATCTAAAATTGAGAATCCAGCATATACAGGCCGATTCAAAACTAACGTCTTAGTTGCATTTTTACAGCTACTAAATCGTTGTCAAAAATGGAAAATGATTGAAATGTAGGAGAAGCGATGCACTTCTTAGCTTTTTTTACGTCATTCACAAGTTTAACATCGATACGAGCTCTTAAGTTCTCCATAGTCTTTCCAAAAACAGCATTGTTCATCAACTTGAAAAAGTCTTTTTCAAAAGCAGAGTTGCAGTTCTTCCTCTGATCGGTATTAAATTCTGTGTATGGTTTTAACCAAGGTGACTGCTCAAACATGAGAATTTTATGCACCTTTCTTAACTTTAATCCTAATTTAAGATGGAGTTATAAATTTCTGTAATGCACTATATAATGTTCTTTATCATTTAAATTAGGTATAAGCTTTGTACCCCCCATTAATGAATGATTTATAGCTTTCATATTTTTTATCAAGTAAGGTGAAAATAATATCTCATTTAATGTTACTTTTTCAGGAGCTATAGGGAATTCGTTGTGCACATCATGTAAATTTTCAGGATAAATTAGATCACACTCGAAAATGTATCCCACAGAGCCCTCATCTTTTATTTCTAATATGGTCTTTTCATCCATGTTGTTAGGGTCTTGCCATTTAAAGTTCATCAAAGGTAGAGGCTGAACCATTGCCCACCCATATAACTTATTTTTATCAAAGTACATGATGTACTTGCTTGGAAGGGTAGGATCATAATCACTTAAATATTTGTTATTGGCTCTGCTATACCTCTTTGATATCATGGATACCCCACCTCTGATACCTTTTTCTAAAAACAAATGCATCGTTGGATCTGTTAAAAGTTCCATCTTCACCTGTGTCATACGTAGGCAAGCTTGCCAAGCTAGACCAGGTGCCGTAAACATATGACACGGATCTAATTTGTAAAAGTTCATGCACAGCGCTCGGAAATTTTCAAAAACACCGGCAAGAAATAAACAGTCCGTTTTTAAATAAAGATCATGATATTCACCGAGATTCTGAAGTTTAAACGTTTCCCGTACCATCTGAGCATGCTGGTAATCAGACACGGATAATACTTCTTTGGTGATATTTGAGAAAAACGCTTCTCTAGGGGGTAAATGAGTTTCATTAAACTTTTTAAAACTATCCATGTATTCATATGGATAAACTCCTTTTCTGAGAAGCAACGGGATTTCATCGTTTTTAAAATGTTCTCGTATTATTACAAATTTTTGCGGAGACAAATTTTCAACAAGTTTCTGTAAAGATGTAGGCAGGAACTGTAGAGAATCTAAAAACTCTAGTTGTGCGATAGAGAAAGAAATGTATTTCTCCATGTTATTTACAATGCAATTAATAAGTTTTTCTTTTAATTTTCCTAGTTCTTGAACTAGTAAATGACTGTCATAACCGCGAAGATTGTGAAATATAACAGGAAACTTCCAACTTAATTTATAATTTAAATTACAAGCAGAGTGTGCTGCACCTCTGTGATTATTTGTTTTTTGTAGATGGTCGTGATCTCTTAAACGATCCGTACCTAAAACTTTACCACAGATATGGCAGTTAACAGCGTTTTGAAATTCTTGCTCCTGTTCCTTACTCATATCTATTTTTTCTATTTTTCGCAGAGTTTCCGAAATTATTTCCGCTTCAGCTAATAAAGATTCTAGAAAATTACTGACAGCATTTTCTCCTCGATGTATTTTTGGAGATTGGATACTTCTACCGTTTGGACCTATGATAAGATAACTATATAAGGTATATCTCCCACATTCTTAACATGCCTTCGTGGTGTAATGGTCAGCACACTGAGCCGGTATTCCAGAGGTCCGTGGTTCGATCCCCTGCGAAGGCAGCGCATATTTTTCATCTCTCCTGCTTGTAATTAACCTAATGTCTCTACACTGGCGCCCGAACTAAAAGGGTTGTGGATGATGACTCTCCACACCCAGGATTAGGCGACTAGGTCCCCTAAAACCCTAGTCGCTCTTTAAAAAGGGGAGTATATAAGGTATATCTCCCACATTCTTAACATGCCTTCGTGGTGTAATGGTCAGCACACTGAGCCGGTATTTCAGAGGTCCGTGGTTCGATCCCCGGCGAAGGCAGCGCATATTTTTCATCTCCCCTGCTTGTAATTAACCTAATGTCTCTACAACTATACCCACAGGGAACGTGTTTTGAAATAATATTCGTACTCGATGTTTCTGGATTATTTAAGCAACCACTAACTTTGGGTAGTATACATTCGAAATCAGCATATATAACATATGGTATCCTAAGCTGAAATTTAAAACTGTCAAAAGTTAACCACTTATTTTTCCCATCAGGCATTTTAATTTTTTGAGGACTAAAATCTGAACAATATTGCACGTGATCTTTCAGTAAGTCTTCCCGCGTATACCTGTGCAGACAGTAATTACAATAAAAACTCTACCCATCATGTTTTGGTAAACTGCTAAGCAATCTGCTGACATTTTTATTAAACAGTAATGAGATTTTTTGCCTTCTGTTATATATAAAAGATTAACATGGGTAGTAGACCTTTGCTTCGTAATGTGAAGCGGAAATATTTCTTTATCATACCCGAAAACGTTCACTGAAATTTCATTCAAAATTTCAAACTTTGGAATTTTATGAACTGCTACGGGAAAAGAGACAGTACCACAATTCAGTTCATGCTCATACGGTAAATATTTTGCAACCCTTGAAGCATGCTCCTTCTGAGGATGAAGAGCGGCAAGGATACACCAAAGGAAACATTTGTTATCTTTATTTACAATATTTACAATAGACTTTGTACTTTCTAGTATCCGAGGCAAACACAGAAATGATGAACCACTTTAAGAGGAACATAACTTGCTACTTTTAACTCCAGTCTTTTTACTTTGTCTAAGATCCACCCACTTCCTCTTTCCAAGAATTCGTCATAAGACGACATAATTTTTCTTACGGCTGCGGAGAGATTGTCATCAAAGTTTTCATCCAGATTTAACATACATGTACTTCTAAAATGGGCTGTAGTTGTTTCTATTTCTTCTTCGGTTACAAACCTTATGAATTTCGCACTAACAACGTAGTACCATTTAATACCTCTATTAAGTGTTAAATATTCCCGTAATCGTTCGCGTACACTATCTTGAACAGTTGATAGAAAAACGGTGATATCTTCATCGGATCCATCTTCGGATAAAATGACATATTGTTTGAAGGTGTTAAGAGCTTCCTCACAATAAGGAAAATTTTTCTTTAATTTCTTGGCTGGAGGTAGAGATGCTTCTATATGGGGGTTTGTGTCTGCTTCTGAAGTTGATGGTCTTTTAAGACACTTTGTTTCATGGTGCTTGGCAGCATACCGACGAGCAAATCCCTTTCCACAGTGCGAGCATTTAATATGTTTTGCATTCTCGGAGTGTAGCCTCTCATGCCTCAACATGTTCTTTCGAGCCGAAACCGATTTTTGGCAAGTTTTGCCTTTCCACTACAAAAGGAAAAACAATTTCCAAAATTAGTCTTATTAATTTTATCCCCTAAAATGTTTGTGAAAAAATTACTAAATCATAAAAATATGTTCTACGCTCCTTTTTTTTTAACAAAACTAATATTAACTGTATTTGGTGTTATGCATGATTTATTTTAAACATTTTATTTCAGATAATGTTGTTCATCTCATAATATAAAGTACCTGGAAATTTAGTTCTCAAAATTTAGTTTTATTAAAATTTACTTCTGATATTTTTGTTCATCTCATTTAGTTTTCATTTAGTTTTATTAAAATTTAGTTTTAGTAAAATTTAGGGCTGAAGCACCTGGAAATTTAGTTTAGTATTTAAAGACAACCTCAACTGAGCTTCTTAACACAGAACTTTAACGTTCTTACATAAACTTAATAATACAAAAATGATGTTCTAATAAGAATATATATATATATATATATAAATACATCAATAAGCAATCGCCAATTAATTCATAAACACACCTTCATAATTTTATCCTAATAACACAAAAATGATATTCTAATAAGAATATATATATATATGAATATATATATACATCAATAAGCAATCGCCAATTAATTCATAAACACACCTTCCTAATTTTATTCTTAAAAAATGCAATGAATTAAAAAAAGCTCATTATATTTGTTACACAATAAAAACATGTCTTTAAGAAACAAGCATAAAAGCTCTCATTGGTTTCCTTATAATTTCACAATTACTTAATCGGATGATAGCATTCCAAATCCCTGTCTATTTTTCACATAAATCAATATAAATGCTAAGAGAAAGATACATTGATGTTCATTCAGCACAGAAACAGTTCTCAAAGTTATCAAATCAGTATTAAACATGATCAAAACAAAGTTAGAGAAAAGCAGAATTATCACCCAAAAAGATGGTATTTTGTTTTTTAATTCTTTCCCACCCCTAAAATTACATTCATTCTACTTCTTCATTAGAGAAGAACAACAATTTAAAAAGAGACTTGCGATTTCATTCCTTGCTTGGTTTAAAGAAGAAGGTATTTCATCATTGGTAGATATTTCATCATTTTTAACTTCGTCTTCAAAGTCAGAGACATCTGGTCTTGAAAAATAATTTGCCACATCAGCCAATTCCATAAGGTGATCTGTTTCCTTCTCCGTTAATGACCATGGTTGAGCATCAAACTATTAATTACCCAAATACAAACATTTTATTAAACATGCATGTTAAGTTGCTACAGTAATTTTTTTAATCGTTCATTTTAAAAATACAATAGGGTTTTAGATAATGAAACTTATATTATTTTAGAGATAATTCATTATTTTCTATAAACCTGAGATTTATTTCTATTGGTATATAAATAAAATGTATAATTACTTAATAAATTTCCATTAAAGAATTTTGATTATTTAATTGAATTAATCAATTAATCTTCCTGAAGTTAGAAAATTTAATAAAGAATTATAAAATTACTTACTTCTTTTATCGGATCCATCTTTCAACACCACTGCTCCCACCGATGACACTATTCCAGATGATAATAAACTCCCTTCGCATCGCCTATATATTGCTATAGACTGCTTTTATCGCAAACGGTAGACTAAGATAATAACTATTGGCATTATGATTACGCGCGCTCTTAGACGGTAGTAATCAATGTGATGCATGCATTTTTCTGTGACGTAGCAACTAACCCTACTCACATCCACCTCCTGATAAGGCTCCCTGTCCCCATTTTCAAATAAGCCTCCCTCCACGGCTAGCCATTCCTTCTCGGGAGCTCCCTCAACTCCCGCTCCCTGTGCTCCCTGGCTCAGAACTGTCATTTCCTCTACTGACGGATTAAATAATTAAAAATGATTTATAGTTAAATAATGAAACAATTAAAAACAATGATGAAATACTTAAAATAAAAAAATATAATGGTTAATAATAATTAAAAAGATTAAATAATAAAAAATAATCCCGCATTAAATAACTAAAAATAATAAAACTGATATTCCAATATTTAACAGCTCGTTGCCCAACGAAACTCAACTCGTGACCACGCGAACTCCTCCGGTGATGTCATTGGTGACGTTGCACCGCGCGCACCTCACTGACCACGCCCACAGCGCACACCACACCCACACCGCATGCAGCTGAACTCTCATTTTCTATCTACTGATATTCACCAAAATTCTGAACTTTAAACACTTTCCACACCATCTGAGCGTGCTGGTAGTCAGACGCGGATAACTCTTCTTTGGTGATATTTGAGAAAAAGGCTTCACTAGGGGGTAAATGAGTTTCATTAAATTTTTTAAAGCTATCCATATTTCTGAGAAGCAACGGGATTTCATCGTTTTTAAAATGTTCTCGTATTATTACAAATTTTTGTGGAGACAGATTTTCAACAAGTTTCTGCAAGGATGTGGGCAGGAACTGTAGGGAATATAAAAACTGTAGTTAGCCTACAGAAAAAGAAATGTATTTCCCCATGTTATTTGCAATGCAATTAATACGTTTTCCTTTTAATTTCCCTAGTTCTTGAACTAGTAAATGACTTTCATAATCGCGAAGATTGTGAAATATAACAGGAATCTTCCAACTTAATTTATAATTTAAATTACAAGCAGAGTGTGCTGCACCTCTGTGATTATTTGTTTTTTGTAGATGGTCGTGATCTCTTACACGATCCTTACCTAAAACTTTACCACAAATATGACAGTTAACAGCGTTTTGAAATTCTTGCTCCTGTTCCTTACTCATATCTATTTTTTCTACTTTTCTCAGAGTTTTCGAACTTGTTTCCGCTTCAGCTAATAAAGACTCTAGAAAATTACTGACAGCATTTTCTCCTCGATATATTTTTGAAGACTGAATACTTCTTCCGCTTGGACCTACAATAAAATAACTATACCCACAGGGGACATGTTTTGAAATAATATTCGTACTCGATGCTTCTGGATTATTTAAGCAACCACTAACTTTGGGTAGTACACATTCGAAATCAGCATCTATAACATACGGTATCCTAAGCTGAAATTTAAAATTGTCTAAAGTTAACCACTTATTTTTCCCATCAGGCATTTTAATTTTTTGAGGACCAAAATCTGAACAATATTGCACGTGATCTTCCAGTAAGTCTTCCCGCGTGTACCTGTGCAGGCAATAATTACAATAAAAACTCTTCCCATTATGTTTTGATAAACTGTTGAGCAATCTACTGACATTTTTTATTAAACAGTAATGAGATTTTTCACCTTCTGTTATATATAAAAGATTAACATGGGTAGTAGACCTTTTCTTCGTAATGTGAAGCGGAAATATTTCTTTATCATACCCGAAAACATTAACTGAAATTTCATTCAATATTTCAAACTTTGGAATTTTATCAACTGCTACGGGGAAAGAGAGAGTGCCACAATTCAGTTCATGCTCATACGGTAAGTATTTTCCGACCCTTGACGCATTCTCCTTCTGAGGATGAAGAGCGGCAAGGATACACCAAAGGAAATATTTGTTATCTTCATTTACAATATTTACAATAGACTTTGTGTTTTCTAGTCTTTGAGGCAAATGCAGAAATGATGAACCACTAAGATTAACACTTGCTACTTTTAACTCGAGTCTTTTTACTTTGTCTAAGATCCACTCACTTCTTCTTTCCAAGAATTCGTCATAAGACGACATAATTTTTCTTACGGCTGCGGAGAGGTTATCATCAAAGTTTTCATTCATATTTAACATACATGTACTCCAAAAATGGGCTGTAGTTGTTTCTATTACTTCTTCGGTTACAAACCTTATGAATTTCGCACTAACAACGTAGTACCATTTAATACCTCTATTAAGTGTTAAATATTCCCGTAATCGTTCGCGTACACTATCTTGAACAGTTGAAAGAAAAACGGTGAGATCTTCATCGGATCCATCTTCTGGTAAAATGATATATTGTTTGAAGGAGTTAAGAGCTTCTTCACAATAAGGAAAATTTTTCTTTAATTTCTTGGCTGGGGGTAGAGATGCTTGTATTTGAGAGTTTGTGTTTGTTTCTGAAGTTGAAGGCCTTTTAAGACACTTTGTTTCATGGTGCTTGGCAGCATACCGACAAGCAAATCGCTTTCCACAGTGGGAGCATTTAATATGTCTTGCATTCTCGGAGTGTAGCGTCTCATGTCTCAACATGTTCTTTCGAGCCGAAAAGGACATTTGACAAGTTTTGCATTTCCACTATAAAAGGAAAAAAAATTCCAAAATTAGTCTTATTAATTTTAACCTCTAAAGTGTTTGTGAAAAAATTACTAAATCATAAAAGTATATTCTACAGAGCCTTTTTTTAACAAAACTAATATTAACTGAATTTGTTGTTATACATGATTTATTTTAAACATTTTATTTCAGATATTTTTGTTCATTTCATAATATAAAGTACCTGGAAATTTAGTTCTCAAACTTTAGTTTTATTAAAATTTATTTCAGAAATTTAGGGCAGGAGCACCTAGAAATTTAGTATAGTATTTAAAGACAACCTCAGTTGAGATTTTTAACACAGAACTTTAACGTTCCCGCATAAGCATAATAACACAAAAATTATGTTCTAATAAGAATAGATATATAAATACATCAATAAGCAATCGCCAGTTGCTTCATAAATACACCTTAATAATTTTATCTTTTAAAAATGTAATGAATTAAAAAGCTCATTATATTTGCTACACAATAAAAACATGATATTAAGAAACAAGCATAAAAGCTCTCATTGTTTTAACTGATTTCCTTATAATTTCACCATTACTTAATGGGATGATAGCATTCTATTTACATTCCTATTCCAAATCCCTGTCTATTTTTCACATAAATCAATAAAAATGCTAAGGAGAAAGATGAAAGATACATAGACGTTCATTCATCACAGAAACAGTTCTCGAAGTTATAAAATCAGTATTACACATAATCAAAACCAAGTTAGAAAAAGCAGAATTATCACCCAAAAAGATGGTATTTTGTTTTTTAATTCTTTCCCACCCCTAAAATTACATTCATTGTACTTCTTCATTAAAGATGCTGTGAACATCAACAACAATTTAAAAAGGGGACTTACTATTCCATTCCTTGCTTGATTTAAAGAAGAAACGATTCCATTGCTAGGTATTTCATCATTCTCTTTAACTTCGTCGTCAAAGTCAGACAGATTCAGTCTTGCAAAATAATTTGCCACTTCAGCAAATTCCATCAGGTTATCTGTTTCCTCCTCCGTTTATGGCCATGGTTCAGCATCAAACTATGAAATACCCAAATACAAACATTTTATTAAACCTGCATGATAAGTTGCTACATTAATTTTTTTAATCGTTCACTCTAATACAATTCACTCTAGATACTCTAATACTCTAATACATCTAATACTCTAATACAATAGGATTTTAGATAATGAAACTTTTATATTATTTAGAGATAATTAATTATTTTCTATAAACCTGAGATTTATTTCTATTGGTATATAAATAAAGTGTATACTTAATACGGTTCCATTGAAGAATTTCGATTATTTAATTGAATTAATCAATTAACCTTTCTGAAGTTATAGAATTTAATAAAGAATTATAAAATTACTTCAAGAATTATAAAATTACTCACTTCTTTTATCGGATCCATCTTTCAACACCAATGCTCCCAGCGATGACGCTATTCCATCTGCTAATAAAGTGTCCGGCATAGCCTATATATTACTATATGCTGCTTTTATCGCAAACGGTAGACTAAGATAAAAAATATTAGCATTAGGATTACGCGCACTCTTAGACGGTAGTAATCAATCTGATGCATGACGTGTTATCTTTTGCAAGCTTTGAAATGTACTTACTAAACATGTACTTACTACCTTTATCTTAACTTTAACTTCTAATGGTGTAATCTCGTTCTTGTTCAGTATCTTACTTATTTAATATTAGTACTATGATTACGCATACTCTCTTAAACAACATTAATCAATGTGGTACGCGACGTGTTATCTTTTTCAAGCTTTGAAATGTACATATTAAACTATTTAGACAGCCAAATTAAAATTCATGGGTTCAAAAATCACTGCTTGCTTTCGAAGAAAATGCTTAGCTTAAATTTGCATTGTAACATCAAGATTTCTCATAGAGGTTTTCCTTTCAGCCATTTGAAATATATTGTATTAAGAACAAGCAGAAAAGCAAATGAATTCTTGATCTTCAAAACTTGTAATAACTTTATTAAATCATACAACGCTATTGGTTATTTTCAGTAGTTATTTTCGTATTTATTTGTAGGTTGCACAATCAACAGCAGTCGAAGATAAAATCCGGAAATTCTTTAACTTGTAATGGTAAAACGACGATACTCCCAAAGATCTGAAACTATTACAAATGATAATAATCCAAAAACTTTTGTGAAATAATCCGAAATGAAAATTACTCGTCAACTCATAAACATTATGAAACTAAAATCTTTCAAAATTCGTTTTTCAAGATTTTGTTTTTATACAAGAAAACAAACATTAAAGGTTTCAACATGGATACTCTACACGTTTTCGATATTATTTTTCGAAGGTGTAAGACTTGTAAAATTCGCATCATTTCTTTCTAAAATGCAAAATTTATTGAAATTGAAAAGATTTCAACTGTATAAGAGATCCAACATATTACTGCAAAATATTTCCAATTCATGTTGCAGATAGGAAAATTATCGATTATTACAGAGCTTTACGATATTTATGATTTTAATTTTAGTACATCTATAGGCTTTATGTCAGTTTCTTTCCTTTATGTCTTGCTTTATCACGTACTCGTTCGCACCAGTGGTTTATGGAAATTGTACGGCAAGAGACGTAGATGAAAACAAAGATGTAATCTCTACAGGTATTCTGGATAAACAGCTGTATATCGGGCAGAGGATATGAACGCTAAACATTTAGGTTCGACAAGTGTAGAAACTAAAGGAACTTTTACAATCGTCCCAGATGTGCTGTATCTTCAAACAAAACTCTGCTAAAATCAAAATCCAACCAAATATATTAAATGGGCAGCGAGGGTAGAAGATGCAGTTTTAGTTACACCCACCTTTAAACGTTATAAAATATTTAAGACTACATTTCGTATAAATTTATAGATATGTAGGTTTTAAGAAAAAAAAATGATACGTTCTCTAACTTAATCGAAGAATTTTGTCGTATATGGAATATACTGTTTAAGAAAATGAACAAGAAGGTACATTCCTAAATAAAAATCGGTAAACATTTCAATATTTGGTAAGTAATAAAATTCATTGACAACAAAATCTTTGAAAGTCGACCCACAAATATGGAAAATTCTCACAGTTTGCCCAAACCTGAAACTTTCTGGTGGTTACCTCTCAGTGAAAACGCAGAGCGATTCCTAAAATTTAACGAAAATCTCCGAATGATTTGATGACATTTCACTGAAACAAGGGAAAATTATTTCTTTTGTAAAGTAGCTTAAAATTACCTAGACGGAAGGAGAGGAGGTTTTTCCTTCCCCTTTGATATTCACTTCATATGCAATTACATTTTCCTTCTTTTCTGAACCATGTCCTGCATACGTCAATGCAAAGCAACGTTCCGATATTGCTATGTATTCGTCCTAATCCCTCACAGATGTAAATTTTCAAATTACTTTAAATAAATGGTTGTAATTCCTCTGAGCATTTTAAAATAACATATATATATATATATATATATCACAAGATCTTGTTTCTTATAAAATAGGGTCAATTCATTTAAAATACCTCTAAACGTCTACGATACTGGAAAACGATAACTCTGTGGGAGCAATGAATTAAAAAAAATAAATAAATAAAGTATCAATATTGTTGAATAAGCATATTAAGTGAAATGGGCAGTACATTAAATTTTTCATACACTTTTCTGTACATAAATTCCCTATTGTTTAAAATTTCCTTTGTTTTAGACGGTAGGTTTCTTAAAATTGGATCTAGAGCTTCAAATAATTACATATTTTGTGATTTTTCACTTAGACAGAAATGGTGAATAGAGCGATAGAAAATGTTTACCTACATTAGTGCAAAATATTCAAGACCCCTATCAGAATGCGTTTCAGTGTAGTAAAATGAGGTATTTTAAAATAATGGCTTCTTAATGCGCTTCGCTATTTTCGTACTGATGTGGTAAGATGTTGCAAATAAGTTGTACTTAGAACATGTAGGGAACGAATATCATCTCCTGATCCCTGTGAATTTTAGTCTTTGCAAGATTTGTGTTTTTTGAATAAATGAATTCATTCCATCTGTGCTTCATAAAAGTATGTTTTTAAATGTCTTATTTTTTCTAAATCTTCTTCTTGTTAAAAATGAATAATAATAATAATAATAATTTTGCTTTAGTATCTAAATTTTATTCAAAGTTGTTAATTACGTTTCAAGGTTTTAAAGTGTAAATTTATTTTCACACTTTACTTTTTCAGCCAGTATTTTATATGACGTCTTCAAGTTTCATTTAAATTTCCTGTACAAGTAAATTTATTTTCACATTTTACTTATATTTTTCATACATTTGTTGAACAGTTTCAACAATATTCCCAAGTGTAAATTTATTTTTCATGTTTTCATATTTTTATTTTACAATTTCTTATGCCCCATTTCTATTTTTTGGTAATAAGTTAATTTTCAACTGTAATGTGTTTCTACTGTATATCTACTATTTCTACTGTGTTTCTACTGTAATATTCTATTTTATTATTTTGTTTTCGTTGAACAGCATTTTACTAAGATTAGTTCTTCTAAAATTACTTTTTCTTTTTTCGCAAAGTATTTTATTAAAACGCAATTTTCTTTGTACTGACTTTTCTCAAAATTTCTTGATTTGTATATCTTTTCAGGAAACGTCAAGAGGAAAACTAGTCCGCATAATCAGTTATTATTTAAGTTGAAAAATTGTTTTTCAAACAGATTCATTCTTTGAGTTTAATCTTAGTGGTTCATGGATAATTTCTATCGTTTCATACACTTTTTATCTAGGGCAAGCTAAAATTTAAATGCAGGTGAAAGTTTTATGCGTATAATGTACACTAGAATTCAGCTTCTGGGACTTCATATTTTCAGTATATAAAATATAGAAATATAGAAGTTATCTGACGCCGAAGCAAAAAGAATAGAAATGCGAATATCTCGGGTTTGTGTATTTTGGGAGAACACATTCCACACACCTTACAAATTACACCTTGCGATTTCCAAACATTTTAAAAATAGTGTTATTTGATACCAGAGACTAAATCGCCATCCTTGTATACTTTTCTGGAAATCTAAATCGCAGAATCAAAATTTTGGGAATATTTTGTGATAAAAATATTTTAAACTTTCGCTCTGATTTTCCAATTAATATTTTTTTCTTATTTTGTATTTCCTCGGAATACAGTACTTTTGTTTATCCTTTGTTTCCATTATGGCTCATGACTGATTTCTATAACCCACAAGAACCTGTGTCTGACATAATTTCCTATTTTCATATCTTCCACGGATAAGAAACTATCCAAATGTAGCTTATCTCAAATGAACCTTACACTCTTCTGTTTCCAATACTTAAATACATATTAAATTCGAATGTGTATTTTTATATGTACTTTTTATTACTGTGCGGATTTAAAGTAAATTCTGTTATTTGTCAGATATCAACCCAAGATAAACTCTTTAATTTTGCAAGGCAATAAATCATAAGATCATATGTTTTACTTTTTATTGTCTATCATAATAACCATTTACGTTCAGTTAGAGGTAACTATTAAATGTAATTAAAATATTTTCTTTTATACTATTCTATCAGTTTCAGTATCCTGTATATTGCTACAGTCCAGTGGGGAATATAACAAAAAATAGTGGGAAAACCCCCTTGTATCCAAATTATAGTGCAGCAGGGAGAACAACACAGCAAACTATGTTATTTTGAGATTCAAGCTAGTTTAAATCTGAATACACGATGCATGTTCAATTTAGTTTTCTGAAACAGAAGTTTATTGTGTCATTCGGTATAACTTACAATACACTTTTTAACAGGAGAAATAATTCAAAATACGCCTAAGGTCGGTTTAGGGTAAAACTTCACTCATCAGTTAGCTGTATCATTTCAAATTATAAGGTTTAGGGTAAAACTTCACTCATCAGTTAGCTGTATCATTTCAAATTTAAAGAGAGGATATTCAAACGTTAGATTTATTTTTATAGGCAGCGCTGAACAATAGTTAGTACTTGTTTCTTTTAAAATTAATATGTTGATTCAAACACTGAATAGTTTAGTGGAAATATTTTATTAAGATTTGTTATGAAAGTCTTTATATGGTATGTTATATTCTAACCATCAGGCATCCATCAAATGCATAATTTGTGAAAAGGGAATAACTCTGCGAAAACAGCTTCAGAGAGAGGTCAGAAAGTAGCGTCCAAAATAAAAATTAAATATCTAATACATGAGAAATAATGTCTTGAAAAATTATATTCAAGCATACTTAAAGCATCATTTTTAATTAAAGTATAAAATATTAATGTTCATTTTGGGATATTTTTCATTTATACTTATTATTGATATTATTCATTACATTTTCATTTATTTATTTATAAAATAATATGTGGCAATCTCATTTGTATAAATTCTAACTTAAATGCCATATCATATAAATTTTTGTGATTGTATGTCTTAAAAGTGGGGTACATTTATCAGGACTGAGTATTCTGTGTGTGTTCTTGGAGAACATTGTGAAATATTTACCAGGGTGTTTCTTCTCAGGTCCTGAACTGGAACAGTGAGCTGATGAAATGTAAGCTTTGTTCTGATGTAACTGCTGGACTGGATAATAACTGCACGTGAAGGGATTTTAAATCCTCTTTTATTAAATCACTCTTATTTACACACTTCCCAACTCGGGAGAGATACAGAAAGTAAAAGACCGCACTTGGGTCGAACTTAACAATCAAATAAATTTAAATGCTAAACCTAAAATAGAAATTAAATCAAAGTTTGCTCACAGAGCGATTCGCGGAGATTGGCCTCTACCTAAAAGGGTGCGTAGCAAGATATACTAATACTAGCGCACTTCAAATTGTTTTACAATGCAAGCACGTAGTAAGCACTATGGCTTATAAATTTAAACTGCTAGCTGGTCAGACGAACGTTGAGCCGAGTGGCCGTGATCTGAGACTAAAGCTCTCTCACCATAAGAGGTTTCTACCTCTGGCTTAAATACTTCGCTGTACGTCAAAATTAGCATAAGCTGAAAACGCGCGCTTCTTCTGACAGGAAGTTGAAACAGAGAGGAGATAGACAGATTTAAATTAAAATAAAACTTGGTTAGTTTAACTAAAACCTTACACATTCAGCATTTTATATGATTTCAAATTTTCAATATTGTAGAAGAAAGGGAAAAAAAACTTAGAATAATAGTATAGTGATATAAAAGAGGTTAATACGTGTAATTTTTATAACTACATAGATGGATTGTGTGAAAATGGAAATTCCTTATAACGAATTTCTGCCTTCAGGAAAATACATTAGTTTATGTACATTGAATTAGAAATAAGGAAGTAAGAGACGATGTAATATTTCACTCAAAGCAGTGTAACAGTTCAGTTCCGATTTGGGCAATCTGTACTAGTATTGTAAATGTGTATTAATAGTGATTAATGTATCAGCTGACTTTGTAGAGACATTAGGTTATTTTTGAAGCAAGAGAGGTGAAAAATATGCAATTCCTTCGCCGGGAATCGAACCACGGACCTCTGAAATACCGGCTCAGTGTGCTGACCATTACACCACGAAGGCACGCTAAGAATGTGGGAGATATACCTTATATACTCCCCTTTTTAAAGGACGACTAGGGTTTTAGGGGACCTAGTCGCCAAATCCTGGGTGTGGAGAGTCATCATCCACAACCCTTTTAGTTCGGGCGCCACTTTAGAGACATTAGGTTTTTTTTGAAGCCGGAGAGATGAAAAATGTGCAACGCCTTCGCCGGGAATCGAACCGTGGACCTCTGAAATACCGGCTCAGTGTGCTGACCATTACACCACGAAGGCACGCTAAGAATGTGGGAGATATACCTTATATACCTACACTGGCGCCCGAACAGTGTAGAGACATTAGGTTATTTTTGAAGCAAGAGAGGTGAAAAATATGCAATTCCTTCGCCGGGAATCGAACCACGGACCTCTGAAATACCGGCTCAGTGTGCTGACCATTACACCACGAAGGCACGCTAAGAATGTGGGAGATATACCTTATAACTTAAGGAATTAAAGTTTAAGTAAGATATGAGACAAAAATGTTGTGGAATCGTTTGTGAAAGTAGTAAAAATCAAACTTCTGCCTCCAGTTCGGAAAAATAATCAAATTCTAGTATTTTATTCAAGAAGATCATATAAATTTTGGTGTGAAATACGGATACAAATAAAATTAGATTTCAAGCGAAAAGAAATAAGAACTAAAAGAAATAATAGGGAATATAAGGGCTTAACCTTAATATAAATTTAGAAGCCAAAGATGAATATTAAAAATATGGAATAGCATAAATATCAAAAGAGGACTAGCAAATTTAGGAAGTGATGGGCAATAAATAACGAAAAATATAAGTCTTTAGAATAATGAAAGATGAATTAAACTGATGTTCGCAAAATAAATCGTTCAAAACTAAGGGTAAAAATTTCAAAGGAAAAAATATTATTAAAGTTCAAAAGTATGAGATCAATTATAAGAATAATATTATGACTTTAATTCATGAATTATACATATTGCCCAAAAATAATTACTTTATATTCTTAAAAATTATTATACTCTGAAAGGGTTGTTATCAAAAATATTATTGTTTTAAACAAAGCTTTAATTTCTGATTCTATACAAAATGAATCATTGGTTCAAATTAATCTTTAACTCACAGTTAAAAATTTTGCTTTAAGAAAATAGTTTTACAATTCCTTTTATTTCATAAAGAATGTATAAGTACCAAGCATATTCTAAAGAAAATAACTAGAAACAAGTTCTCTTCATTCTGATGTATCAACAACTTTCCCCATATCCACTGACAGATAAGGCTCTCCTATCTCCATTTTCAGATAAGCCTCCCTCCCGCAGCTGACCATTCCTTCTCAGGAGCTCCCTCAACTCCAGCTCCCTGTGCTCCCGATCCAGAACTCTCATTTTTCTCTACTTACGTGGTAACACGATGGTGACTAACGTTTCAGCATACCTGAAACCCAGTTACCATCCAATTACCTGCGTCATGGTATCTTGCTTACCAACGATATTAAATCAAGAATGTCTCACTGCCAGAAAAAAATATTTTTGAACCTCAGGCAGGCAGCGTCTTCGACGTCCTATAATGTTTTGTGTTTTTAGGAAAGCAAATCGTAGAGACATTAGGTTATTTCGAAGCAGGAGACATGCAATATGAGGAATGCCCACGCCGGGAATCGAACCTCGGACCTCTCGAATACGCGTCGAGTGTGCTGATCATTACACCACGCAGTCATGCTAAGAAGGCAGGAGAAATATCTTATATACCCCCTTTTAAAATGCGACTGGGGATTAGGAGGACACAGTCGCCAAATCCTGGTGGTGGAGAATCATCGTCCACCACCATTTTTAGTAAAGGCGCCACTGTAGAGCTATTAGATTATTTCGAAGCAGGAGACAGGAAAATTGAACAATGCCCTCGCCAGGACTCGAACAACGGACCTCTCGAATACGCGCCGAGTAGGCTGACCACTACACCACGCGGGCATGCTAAGAAGGCGGGAAAAATACCTTATACGATTATTCAAACAAATTTATGACTAAATATTTCTAATTTCTTTTTATAAAACAATTAACTGCTGAGCTAAATCTTTCGATATAAAAATATGTTTCGTATAATCTTAATTTATTATAATTGTTTATACTGTTTATCTATTTTCTAAACTATCTTAGAAACTATCTAGGCTTAGTAAAAAATAAGTACCTTTGAAATATATTATAATGCAAATTTTCCTTTCAAAATCAGATACTGACAGATGCTTATTATTTCCCTTGTTTTAGTTACGAAAACACTTTTTTGTTTAGACAGGAAAGAGCACGAATGTAGTTTAAACTGTTATTTGGACTATGGTACTTGGTTAAGTAAAAATCAGTGAATTATATAATAATGTTACATAATAACATTAAAATTAATTTGTACATATGAATTATAGTGGTATTTACATAAAATTAGGTATTCATCGCTCTGAAAGATATCCTTGAATCCATCCAACCTATCCATTCATAAGTTCTCTCTCTCTCTTTTTTTTTTCATGAAAACGAGCAACTATTCAAGAAAGTTCTTGGTACTTTAATTAGATTTTATAATAGTACACCAGGTTTCTTTCAGATATTTTGTCAGAGATAGAAATGCACATTTGGTGCTGGTTTATGTTCGGGAGGAAAAAATAAAAGAAATTTAGGTGAATCTGAATGTAGTTGTTACATTTAAATTATTATAATCCTTAACTACAGTTGCTCTTAAGAAATGTAAACAATAGAATATCATCAGTTGATAAATATTTTAAAAGGTCGATGGCAGGAAAAAAGTTGATAGATTTCTGAATTTTAAAGAAATTACACTTATCAAAAAGAAGGAAAAGACAAACATTTTTAAATAATTAAGGAGAAATAAAGCTAAAATATAATTTAGTAGAGCACTAAAATAAAAGAATTAAGAAAAATAAAATTTATTAGAAAAAAAAGAGAAAAGAAAAATTTCTGCACTAAAATAATTAAAACTTTCCGGTTTGCTTAAAAAAAGAGGCAACTTTCTGTTTATATATATATATTTACTAGCACGTTTGAAATCGAAACATAATTAAAACAACACTAATTTCCTGAAATTTATCAAAATAAATTCTTGCTCTTACTTTCAAAATATTTTTGGAATTACTGAAGAGTAAGCCATCAACGAAAATTTTCTGAGGCAAAACTTTCTTTTCTGAAGTGCAGAGCAAAAAAGCTGTTAGACAGACGCTGGGATCCATAAGAACTATAACAACAACGGCTTTTAAATCTCTCAGAATCGGATGACCAACGAAGGCTCTTCTCGTTTGCCAAGGTCAGGTTTAGATGTGTATAAACTATTCATTTCCTACGTCTTGTAGTTTCCGTTTCAGACGTTCAGCTTTTTGTTACTAAAGAAAGATCCGATGCTTTTGATGTTAAATTCTTGCTAATCAGTCGGTTTTATAGCCCATATGTAATCAAAATATCATAATTTAAAAAATATCTGGAATAAAAATATTTTGAAAACTTTGTCCTAAAACTGCTTTACGTTTGGACTTTAATTCGGCGAAAGAGGGCGCAGGCACCCGAGGCATCCCCAACTGGCTACTCGCCTGATCTGCCTAATTGAGGGTATCTCAAAAGTGTGGTAGCAGACGGCGTTCAAGAACGGGAAAATGACGTTAATTACGAAGGGGAAAGTAAACGGGTGTGCTAGAGATCATAAAGAGAGGTACAATATAAAAAAAGTTGTTTTTTAGGTTTCTTTAATGTCAATATATCAGGAATAAAAACTAGAATGGAGGTACAGACATCCTCTCATCTGTTCTTTAGTGCAAGTCAGCAGTTACCAAAATGTGTACATGGATGTATTATAAGGTATATTTCCCACCTTCTTCTCAGGCCTTCGCGGTGTAGGGGTCAGCACGCTCGACGCATATTCGAGAGGTCCGTGGTTCGAGTCCCGGCGAGGGCATTGCTCATTTTTCACGTCTCCTGCTTACGAGTTGCCTGATGACTCTACAAGTGGCGCCCGAACTAAAATGGTGGTGGATACTGATTCTCCACCACCGGGATTTGGCGACTGGGTGCCCTAATCCCTAGTCGCCTTTAAAAGGGGGAGTATATATGGTATTTCTCCCACCTTCTTCGCAGACCTTCGTGGTGTAGTGGTCAGCACGCTCGATGCGTATTCGAGAGGTCCGTAGGGCGAGGGCATTGCTAATTTTTCACGTCTCCTGCTTCCAAATGACCTAATGACTCTACAGTACATGGTACCAAAATGGGCACAAATATAATAATATAATAAATAGGTCGTGAAAAGTTTTTCTTATACATCTTTTTCTTTTATGTATTATTGTATACAGTTTAACTAGCAGGCACATTTTTGGATTGTTAATAAAAATGTCTACTTATAAATGTGAATTAAATTATATAATTCTCAGATGATTATATTGATTATATCTGTTTGTTTATGAACATTCCATTATTGCATTATTTTCATTTAGGAACTGACTTTTTCTTTTTCCTGAGCAACATATGCATGTAGGTCAGGACCCAGAAAAGATCGAGAAACACTGTTGTAAACAAATGATCCCATCCAGTTCCAGGTGACCAGCACTAATTAGCACTGTTATTGTTTATGAAAAGCATTCTACTTGTTAAAAAGGTTCGTACCATCTAACATATAATTAATTACTTAATCATCTGAAGAATAAGAAGATTTTCCGTGTTTATTTAATTGAATATGGCAAAACATACGAGGGCTGGCTTACATGGTTTCGTGGATAATTTTCTAAGGAAAATAGGCTCATATTTTGATTACACATAAGGAAAAACACGAAAATGCTTACACACAGTGGTAAGCTGCAGAAGGGTTCGTGAGATCTCTCTGTTAAGTTTGCCTCTAATTTCTAAGCCTCTTGTTCTTTTTGTTTGCCAATCAGTAAAAAACACATGTTAATCAATGAACTTCGTACGTTAGTCAGAATGACCTTGAAACCCAATGAACAGTATTTCTGTGAAAAGAAGAGTTTTTTGACTGCACAATCTATTTTACATTTTGAGATATTATCCTTAAACGGAAAAAAATGAAGGAAATTTAATCCTCTAATTAATATAAAAATAGTTTTAGAAAAATCGTTGCTTTGCTTAGAATATCCTAGAAGATCAACTGATGTGAAAGGAAAAAATGAGGTGCGGCAGCTTTTGCCGCATGAATTCCTTCGCTATTTTATGCAATTTCTGCAATATTTGGTAATGTTTATAGTTTTGTAAATTTACATTTTATTAAAAAAAATTTTTTAAAGATGTTTTCTTGTTTATTCACAACCATTTGTATTCTCTGTTTTTCTGAGAAGCGCAACATTTAATCAGGTTTAGGTTTAGGTTAACTGATTAAGGCAAAGCAACAAATTAAGGCAAAATTTTAAGATTGTCTTAAATGTTGTAAAAAGAATGAAATATTTATAACGAGAAGCATATGTTTCATTTTGTAGGAAATAGAAATATTTTTAAACATAGGTTGATGAAACAATATCTATGACGAAACAATATCTATATGCATATGTATGGGACATATGCTGCTCGAGGGCTATCCGTCTGTAAGAAGAGATGTCTTCGTAGAGGGCTTTCTTAGAGAAACTGGCCTGTATCTATGTTACAGATGTGAGGGAAACCAACTATACAGCCAGCCCATCCACAGGGATTCTATCTCAGATCGAAGTACTAGTATTCAGCGACATTACCGCACATTTAATTAGACTACGAAACTTTGTTTTCATAAGATAAATTACGAGACCTTTGCTAAAATTTTCATAGCTTACTCCAGCTCACACAGCCAGCCCATTCAACTGGTATAAAACTGCGAATGTATTCTCAGGTTGATCATTCCATTCACTGGTCATCGACTTGAATCCAGTGAGCTCGAGCAAAAAGAGAAATGTTTTTCGTAAATATAAAAGTAAGGATAAATCCATTTCTAAATAATAATTTTAAAATATAGTTCTGACGGCTGTTTGAAACTCATTTTAAAAGATCTATTAATTATGAATATAAATATATATATCGCAAATTACAAAGGGAATAACATATATGTACCTATAATTACGAGAATATTTATTCCTTATGTATGCAATAAGGTTAGGAAACTTATTTAAGTAGAGTAATTATGGGATTTTACTTCACCTGGTAAAGGTTAATTAAGTGAGTTCAAAACCCATAACAGACGTGAAGCGAAATATCGGAGGTCTGAAATAACTACAGATTCAAGGATAGGTATTAAATAAACCTTTTTATTTAAACAGAATTTATAATATATATGCAGTTTCTCTTACAAACAAAATCAATCAGCGTGGTTTCGTGGTGATGTAATTAAACATAATAGCCAATTTCAAGTTAACGCCTGAAGTAGTAGCCAAAGACTACACAAATTAAATAAATATATTCTAAACTGACTCAGTAACTCTACCGGGGTATCAATATCAAGTATCGGCAATCATATAACGCAAAGCCGAATAATTACAACTTATCAGAGCCGGTAGGAACTAAACGTAATGGGCACGCGCATGCAAGAAACACACT
>KK118632.1:0-30661 GCA_000611955.2 Stegodyphus mimosarum
AATTTTAAAAAGACAATCCTGTCTTGCTATTTTTCCATAAAAGCTCGGAAACGTTACAGTGGTATGGACCAACTTTCTTGACTCAGGAGAGGTTTTTGATTAATCCTTGTGAAGTTATTTCATCTGATATGGATGATGTGGAATACGCCAAAGAACTCAAACTTAAGGATAATGACTTAGTTAATCTAAATGTGAACTCTAATTCCCTTGTTTTAGATCATATTCTTAACATTAGTAATAACTGTCTTCGTAGTATTCGTGTATTAAGTTTTGTTTGTAGATTTATAGCTAATTGTAATTGAAAAAATTTAATAGGTTCTCTAACTGTCAAAGAATTGGATGACACTGAGAAAATCTTGATCAGGTATGTACAGTTACAGCAATTTAGCAAGGATATTCTATCCGTAAAAAAAAAAGAATTGTGTTTCTTCCAAAAGTAAGTTAAAAAATTTATGTCCATTTTTAGATAATGATTCTCTTCTGAGAGTAGGAGGCAGACTTGCCAATAGTAATCTTAATTACAACCAAAAGTTTCCTTATGTAATGCCAAAAGGTCCTGTATTTACTAGATTAATTTTTCAGCATTACCATGTTAAATATTTACATCTTGGTGCTCAAGCATTATTGCATCAGGTTCGTAGTAAATTTTGGGTTATTAATGGTCGAGATATAGCTCGAAAAGTTGTACATGAATGTGTAACATGTTTTAAGGTTAAACCAATTGTATGTGAACAACTTATGGGAAATTTACCTGATGAAAGAGTTAACCCAGGGTTTGTATTTAATACTTGTGGACTCGAATATTCTGGTCCATTCCTCATCAAGTATAAAAATCAGAGAAAGGGTAATTATGCAAAAGTGTACGTTGCTTTATTCATATGTTTAGCTACTAAAGCAATACATTTAGAGGTAGTAACTGATTTAACCACATATTCATTACTTGCTACTATTAAAAGATTTATTGCTAGACGTGGAAAATGTAATACCATAATGTCAGATAACGGTACTAATATGGTTGGTGCAAAATCAGAACTGAAAAAATTGCATAGCTTAGTCCTTAAATCTAATTCTGATATAGCAGATTTTTTAACATCTGAAGGTATAAATTGGAAACTAATTCCACCTAGAGCACCAAATTTCGGTGGTTTATGGGAAGCAGGTATTAAGTCATTTAAATATCATCTTCAGCGTACAATCGGCAGTTATAAATTAACTTTAGAAGAATTTTGGACTGTTGTCACACAGATTGAAGGTATTCCCAATTCTCGTCCAATTTTACCTTTATCAACAGATGCGAATGACTTTGAAGCCGTAACGCCGGGTCATTTTTTAATTGGACGTTCCATTACTTCATATCCTGAACCAGATTTGTCTCATCTTACAGATAATAGACTTTCTAAATGGCAAGTTATTACCAAGTCATTTGGAAATGTTGGCAAGAGTTGTTAAAGTGAAAACATCAAATGGTGTGTATATTCGATGTATTAGTAAAATTTGTTTATTACCTATACAGGATAATAATGCTTTGTTTACATTATGTTCTTATTGAAAATTGTGATTTACATAAAAAATGGAACTGTTTAAGAATAAGTTCGATTGTAGCATAGTGAATGCTAATGTTCTTGACTATTTGTATAATTTTATATTATGTTCATGATGAAAGATTATCTATTTGCTTTCATATTGTATTGTAGAATTAGTTATTTTTGGAATGTTAAATTGTATGTTTGTTTGTAATTTACATGTTGAAATTCGTAATTTCAACGGGCGGCGGCATGTTAAGTTAGAATACAGAGCCACCTATTGGGACTGACTTGGCCATCTGGATTCGGCTAAGCAACATACCAGAGCATGTATTAGATCTAAATAGTTAATTACTGTCAAGAAATTAGTTAGTTCTTTGCTATACAATCCACTCATTAGTTTACCAACAAAACAAGGTTAAAAAATCAGTGTAAAGGAAAAGCGAGAATGCTTTTACACACACACACACAAAAAAAAAAAAAATGCACGACATTTAAGGAGTATTGTACTACAACTAGGTATATGCTACGTCGTAATTTTACATAAGATGTTTATGATAAATTAACAATTTTTTAAAATTCTGCGCGATATTTTTTAAAACAAGGGATTCAGATTTTAAAAAAACCTTGGGTATGTTTTTGTTGTCTAATTGGTTCGGGGCTATGTTCTTTTACTTTTTTTTATTTTTTGTGCCCCATTATAAACATTTTAGAATGGGGAGAAATAAGACAAATACAAGTAGTGAGATTTTTACGTATTTTTAGAACAGAGAATAAGAGCATCTGTAACACCGGGTGTCCATAATTAAACTGACTGTGCTCACAGTGTTCTGTAGCGCGATCTATTTGCGAGAATGACGCCACATTTTGTAGAAAGATTAAACAAGACGGGGGACGAAAGATTCCGCGAAAAAACAAATTAGTTCCAAAAGTCACCGCTAGGGGAATATTTCACGCTGTGTAATAGAAAATAGAGTGTTAACAAATGCAAATTAATGCGGAGTAAAATTACCTTTTATTATGCACATTTTCTGATTTAGTTCAAGTGCAATATGGCAACACTTTTAAAAAAGCGTAAAATCTACATAAACACCGATAAAGTCTCGTGATCTGCAATATCACGTACGCTGAGCAGAAGAAGAATTTCTTTATTCAAATTTCATGTTACGTCCATCGGCAGAGAGCCAGCTGCTTGGGTTTTAAAAGACAATGTGTTACGTTTCGAATCAATCGGATTGAAAGTTTATGTGCATTGTCTCCTTCTTTAGTCGAGCGTGCGTTACTGGTCAAAAATGGCAGCAGTAATTCTCAACCAGTGCGCCGCGTGACTTTTGTATGCAGCCAAATTGTTAAAGAGTGCCACCAAATTTTAGAAATTTATGTAGTAAAATTATAATGGGTTTAATCCTAGTATACGGTGATCCATAAGAATAATCCATGAGAATTGGCGAAATTCGATTTTTAAGACATTAATAAGAGCACCAATTGTGGTATCCAAGCCGATTTAGGTGCTTTGGGGGAGAGCGCAATTTCGAGCGTTTTCGCACATGTTCAGTATATAATTTCAATTGAGAAGTTCTGATTGGTTCAGATGGGAGATTAGCTTACTTATCAGACATTTTTGTTATTTTTAATAACATAAATTCAAGTATGCAAGGGCCGAAAGAAAATACACTGGTGAAATAAATTAAAAGAATTTGCATATTTTATCACATTGCATGAAAAGAACTGAACTGAAGGAAAAACCACTGCTTCTAGATAAAAATGCAAATCTTGTACGGCAAATACGTCGGCGTACACGTGTGTGTAGGTGAAGCCAATAGAAAAACAAGCTTTAAAAGAGCATGGAGAATAAGACGAAATCCGTTCGCTAGCATACCTCGGCGAATTTCTTGGTGCTATCTTGCAGCAATCGGTTAAATTCATATCGGGACAGTAAAAATGAGTAACCACCAACGTTTTGATGATGAGGTGGCGAATTGTGGGGAGGCTATAGGCAGGCCAATCGCAAGTCCAGATAAGCAGAGAGTTTAATTTAACTCTCAGCGTCGTGGGTAACTTATGGAAACAGTTCCAGGATACTGGATCCATCGAGAGAAAGCCTGGGCAAAGTCGTTCAAGAGACACGATGGCCAGAGAAGGTCGCTATTTGTCCATTTTAGCGACTCGTAACAGAGAGGCTACAGCTTCTCAGCTCTCTCGGGACCTGTATGAAGCCACAGGAACTCCTGAAACAAGGGTGACTGTTTCCAGAAGACTGCATGAGAGAGGGTTGTTTGCCAGAAGATCGGCTGTTTGCGTCCCGCTCACGTCTACGGACAGGAGAGTCCGATTAGCATGGGGTAGGCAGCATAGTGACTGGAGTACGGAGCGATGGGAGACCGTTCTGTTCGCCGATGAGTCCCGTTTTAGCTTAAACACCGATTCTCGCCGTACTTTCCTATGGACAGACCCAGGGACCCGCTACCTACCGTCCTATGTCCTCGAAATCAACAATTATGGCGGTGGCGGTGTAATGGTTTGGGTAGGCATCATGTTGGACAGCCGCACACCTCTCCACGTCTTTGACAGAGGCTCTGTGACTGGTGTGAGGGATAGAGATGAGGTCTTGGAGCCCTATGTTCGCCTTTTCCGAGGTGCAGTGGACCCCGAGTTCATCTTACAGGACGATAACGCGAGGCCACATAGAGCTCTTCTGGTCGACGAATTTCTCGAGAGTGGATGGATTGGCCAGCCAGGTCTCCAGACCTCAAGCCTATAGAGCATGTCTGTGACATTCTGGGGAGGGCAATTGCAACTCGCAGCCCCCTCCGAGGACCATCCAGGAACTGAAAACAGCGTTGCTGAATGAGTGGGACCAATTGCCACAGGCACTGATAAATTGCCTTATTTCCAGTATGACATCACGCTGCGAGGCTTTTATGGCTGTAAAAAGGATCATACCCCCTATTAACCCATTTCTTTTGTGTTTTCTGCAACCGCTGTTTCAGACCTTCAGACTCCCATGAGTGTTACACACGAACATGTGTGTCTATTATCTTTGTATTATATCAACCTATGTTCACACCAAATTTTATTAAAATCTGTTCAGTAGTTCTGGAGATTATAGATCAAATATGAAAATTCTCTTAATTTATTTCACCAGTATATATTAAACTCAACAGATAAACTGGTGGGATTTCAAAAAGAAATAACTTTATGGAAGAATAAAGCTCAGGAAGGCAGTTTGGAAAAGTTTTGAGTGAGTCCCAAAAGATTTTAATAAAACTATTGATAAAATTGTTATTGACCATTTGACAACATTAGAGGAGAGAATTATTCATTATTTCCCAAATTTAGATATAAAAAAATTTGATGGGGCTCGTAATCCATTTGTGATAACGAATACTTTTGCAGTTCAATTAACTTTGAATGAAGAGG
This sequence comes from Stegodyphus mimosarum, assembly GCA_000611955.2. Classification (NCBI taxonomy): domain Eukaryota; kingdom Metazoa; phylum Arthropoda; class Arachnida; order Araneae; family Eresidae; genus Stegodyphus; species Stegodyphus mimosarum. The sequence goes on from KK118632.1 coordinate 4,944, forward strand.
AAGGAAGAACTAATTTCCCTCTCTAATATTCGAGATTTAATTTTAAAATATTCGGAAGCATCAATTAACTCAATTTGGATTAACATCAGATGCGATTACTCCATGATGGCCAAAAAAGCTTTAAAAATATTACTGCAGTTTTCTACGTCTTATTTGTGTGAATTCGGATTTTCAGTATTAACCAACATAAAAACGAATAAAAGATCGAGGCTGTTAAATGTAGAAGACGATACGAGAGTAGCATTGTCATTTTTAGAAACCAAATATAAATGAAGTTATCAAAAAACATCAAGCTCAAATTTCTCATTAAAAGTATTCTTATTATTAATTTGTAATTAATCCTTTAGTCCCTTAATAAACGTACTGCTGTTTTTGTATTATATATTATTTTATTTTACATTCAAAATTATTATCATAAACTATTTTACACGGTGTATTACAGGTAAGTAAACAACTTTTAAACTTATCTTTTTCTTTGTGTGCCGCCAAATTTAAAAATCATTTAAAGTTTGCCGCAACAGAAAAAGGTTGTGAATCACTGATTTAGAGAGTTTTTTGAAAAGAAAAAACTTGGCTATAAAATCCCATATATCTCCTATATCTACCGAGATTGACATAGAATTTGTTTTAAATAATTTTGATAATGTCCGAAGACTCGGTACAAAATATAATGCTTTAGATTTTTGGGAAGAGAATAAAATTATCTATTCGCACTCGTATAAGGCTGCAATGGTGATTTTGGAGCTCCCGACTGCACAAGTTAGCGCTGAAAGGGCGTTTTCAGGTTTGAAATTTATTTTCCGAGACAACAGAAGTAATCTCAGTGAAATCATGGTGGAATATATATTAATAATTAGAGACAATTTTTATACGTTAAATAAATAAACATATTTTTATATAATTATTTCGAGGCCTAGTGCATATTGTGAGCGGCAAGCGTTAAGCGCCGCGAATACACATAATCATTACAATCATGACCGAAACTGCCGTATGCAATTCAAACAACGAAAACAGTGCTAATTAATGCTCGCCGGTTTCTGATTGCTTCTTGTACTGTACAATTTAATTAATTGTATCGATTTACAAAGAGCACAGTTAAAAAAATTTAATTTGTGATAGAATTGCATTTTTTGTTTATGTAAAATTATATTCTTGTGAAATATAAAAACGTACAATATTTATTAAATTATTAAACATACAATATTTATTAAATTATTAAACATACAATATTTATTAAATTTATTAAATTCGCAAACAATTATTTATTTAAATCTGAACCAAAACCGTTATTTTGATAGGAACGAAAACCGGAACTGAACCGATATTTTTCTTTTTTTACTTGAAACGAAACCGAAAACCGGAACGAAAAAAATAACGGTTCGAGTGAGTTCCAAAATAAGTTTCGGTTAGCATTATTGATTTTTTCTTAATCAGAAATGTTAACTATCCGATTCACATTGTAAGTATTCACGAACTTTCATCCAACTACAATCCTGCGATTATGGACACTGTAATTTATCGCAACAGCACATCAGACAAAAGAGCGCTAATAACTAACTGATGTAATAATTACACTAAAGCTCTCAACACGTAGTATACCAACCTACAATACATTCAGGGAATGAGATAGATGACTTAGTTAATGCCTTCACCGATGAGTTCCATACTGCTTTAAGAAATAATAACAAACACGTATTTGTCAAGAAAAAATGGAAAAACCCTGGAATTAAAGAACTCATCCGTCAACGGAACAGAGTTCGTCGTACATGGCAACGACAAGAAGTGCCGAAATGACAAAATTCTATATAATGAAGTCAGGGCTCTTACCAGAAAACATGAACAGGAGAACTGGACCAAATATCTAGAGTCCTTATCTCAGGACAATAATTCGATTTGGGAAGCAGCTTCTAGGTACGAAAGATGCTACACTATTATTCTGCTTTTAAAAGGACAAAACGGGATGGCATACACCCAGTTTGAGGAAGCTGAGTCCCCAGTGGATCCCTAAGCTGCTCAATTCATCATAAACAGCATATTAGACTTGCAACAAACTGTCTCACATACACTTACAGAATACTTTTCAAAACCACACACAAACAACATCATCCCAGTCAACGCACCGGAGGTTTTGAGTTTTATTGAGAAGAGAAAGACTAAGAAAATCCTTGGTATCGATCGTACCATAAACAAGATAATTAAACATATGGGAATAATTGTAATCTGCAGATTTACCAACATTATTAATCTTATCAAGGAGAAAGCTTAATTTCCTCAAGTCTGGAAAACTGCTGTCGTATCGTTCCTAATCCTGGTAAACCATTGGAAGAGCCAGGCTCCTAACAGCCAATCAGCTTGCTACCTGGTCTTAGTAAAATTGCACAAGCTTGTGATACACAAGCGCATTTTGGACTTTGCCGCAGAACCATATATCATCATTCCGGAGCAACGTGGGTTTCGACCAAAGCACTCAATGGTCTACCAGCTTCTACGGGTTGTTGATGGCATCTAGCAGGGACTCAATAATTATGAATCAACCGGAGGACTCTTCCTTGATATTTCAAAGGCCTCCGATCGTGTTTGGCTCTAGGGAATCATATACAAATTTATAACTCTAAGTTTCACAGACTACATCAAATACAGAATTAATTCCTTGCTTAATGATAGACACTGTCATTCGCCTGAGAAATACATATTCTACAAGCCGGCAAATTAAAGCTGGTGTTCCACTAGGGTCAATCCTTGGCCCGGCAGGTTTCCCACTTTGTGTGAACGACATACCCTGCACTGCCAACACAACACATGCCATGTATGCAGTATACTCACAAAGCCTACAGACCTTTTCTTCTGCGGTTGTATGAAGCATCTCTTTGCGGTCATACATGGAATGGCGAGTTATCACCTTGCAGGCTTTGTAACGAACGTCAAACACACCTTGTGAGCTCTCAGTAGAGCGAGGAGAAACAGCGTTTGTTTTACTAGATTAGATTTTGTTTTATGAATGAAAGCTAAGCGGAATTGTATAGATTACATTTTAAATAACCTACTGATCATATTAATAGTTACTTGTATTTGATTACAGAATGAACTGAAACTTTTAAAAGTACCGTAATAGTTTTACAAGAAAAATGTTTGCATGGAAATGGTATATGCACCTTTTCGTCATTTCTGTTAGAAAGAATTTGTTGCATAAATTTCCATAGCGCATTAATTTACACAAGTAAAGGAATATTAAAAAAAATTGTAATAAAAGTCTCCACCAGCGTATCTTTGGGCAGCTTTCAGAGCGATTACGTATTCTGAAATGTGCGTAGAGATACATTAATAACTGCTTTCATTTTTGAGACAAATCTTAAAATAATCTCATAGCGCGCATATAATTTATAGCTATGCGGCCTGCAAAATTATATTACGTCTGATATATATATCACGTAATGCAGTATTTGGTAACAGTAATACTTGTCACCAGTTTTTAAACCATTAAGGAGAGACACTATTTCTTTATATAAATTATGCAGAATTTAAATCTAGGTCTTTTGGAAATTATATCAATTTCCTTTAGTGATTTAATTTATAAAGCATTTAAATTAAAGAATGTATTATTAACAACATAAACTTGCTAAAAGAAAGGAGCTACTATAAATTCTGTAAAATAAACAGTGGTAGTAAGTCTAAAGCGGCCCTAAAATTGCTGCTAATCGTAATAAATTATTTCTGTGTTAAGAATCAATAAGAACCCATGATAATCTCAAATAATATTTTTATAGGGATAACAGCAACAAATAACTATAGCCTTAAAAGCATTTAGGGTTTGATTTTTTTTTAGCAGAATTGCTTGGTTGCATGAATTTTTTCTTGAAAGTACTATTAATAGGAGTTTATTTAATTGGAAAATCATCTATTACTCGAACTGCGAAAAACTTGTTCATACTTAAAATCACTGTAGCAATCAATTTCACTCTAAGCAAACTGTCATTTTCATGCTTTAAAATTATGAAAGCACTTCTGTATCAGCTATTACGGAGGAAAATTAAACTATGTTATAAATAATTTTCGTGAATTTAAGATTATCAAAAATATTCTAACTGATTTATAGAAGTATGTGTTCATATATTTGGGTATGCATATGAGACATTAACATAAATTGACGCACTGATAAACATTAAAAATTAAAGTTAACTGATCTAAACATTCAATTAAAACTGTTAAACAAGATTATAATATTTGTGGGAACAATTGCAAAAAGTATAGTTTTTCAAATAAAACATTTAATGTTTATAAATTTGTAAATTAATGAATAACAGAAAGATGTATATGTACGTACATATATATCCACTTTGTTACCCGGCTCGGTCAGCTAAGTTCGTTTATTCTTATAGGTCGGTAAACTGTGCATTTTTTGCTTTAAAAGTGATTGAATTATATTGTTCTTATGTTTCGATTAAGGATTTTATACCTTTAGTTAATCTGCATGCAATAGTTGTAGAATTATCAACATTTTAAAAGCTGTTTAAGTTCCATTAACCCTAACGACGCAGATGTGCTTACATTTGAAACTTAGCATAGTAATTAAGTCAGTTTCTGCACCAGCTTCAGTGTCTTCTTCCGAGTGAGGCCAAAAGTTTTGTGCACCGAAAAATCTATCTTTCTGTCTAATTTTTATTAAGTTAAACTCTAGTTTTAATCGTAAAAATTGTTTTTTAAAGGTTTTTAACTGTATTTGGTGTTTTAGGTTTCCCTTATTTTACAATTTTAAATGATGATGCTTTGAGTTTTTATGTATTTTTTCCTTGCAGCGAAGTGAGAACTAAATTCATTTAATAAGAAGTATATCTCTAATGAAATTCGGAGAAATAAGCTTAAATGAAATGCAAAAAAATGTGCATAATTTAATAGGCCGCACAAGGAAGTCACGTGGTGTCAACATCAGATTTTTATTCTTATATAATGGTAAATTCTGTATCTTTTGCTGTAAAAGCGATAGAATTATGATATTCTTATGTTCCAGTTAGTGTTCTTATGTCTTTAGTTAATCTACATACAATACTAGTTCTAGAATTATCAACAATTTAAAAGTTGTTAGAGTGCTACTTAACCTAACAAAACCGCCATTGTTTACATTTGAAACTTAGTAGAATAGTGAATTATGTCAGTTTCTGCACCAATTTCAGTGCCTTTTTGCCGAGTGGGGCAACTTTCAGTTTTGTGCACGGAAAAGTCTGTCTTCTTGCCTACTAGCTGAATTGCTTGCTTTTGCGTAAAAACTGTAATTTGAATTGGAAAAATTGTTTTTCTTTTTAACTATTTTGAACTGTATTTGGTGTTTAAGTTTTTCTGTATTTTACAATTTTTAATGAAGATGTTTTTGTATATTGTTGCCTTGCCGCGAAGTGAGAACTGAATTGATTGAATGAGGAATATATGTCTAATGAAATTCGAAGAAATAAGTTTAAACGAAATTCAGCAAAAATTGTGTATAATTTAATATGATCCACAACGAAGTCATGTGGTGTCCACATCAGATATTTTCTTCAAGTAAAGATAGTACTTACTTACTATCAGTTTCTCATCGGCTACCGGCATCTATTCTCATCAACAAATGACCACATCCTGGGTTCAAATCCCATTCAGATTCTTTGATATGATTAACAAAATTTTCCTGAATTCTGAAGAATATTTAACAAATTCCAGATTTTATTTTAATCTATTAAACAATATTAATCATTTGAAAACACCAAAATTATGTTATTGATAATAACTGTCAAATTCACTTAAGTTCACCATTTTCTACATTCACTTCCTGTAAGGGTAGAGGACAACCATCTTCATTAATTTATGCCTCCGAGTAACAGTCCAAGTCTTTGTGTCGTCAGAGATGTTACGGACAGAGTCCAAGTAACGACTGGTTCTTGGAGAGGGTTTTATTGCATTCTGTTTAAAATTGCATTTATTCAAATAATTCAGTTTTCCTATATTTTTTTCTCTACCAAACTGAATGGAGGGAAGTTCGATGTTTAAACGGTCCCCACATTTTCCCCCTTTCTAGAGTTCTCAGACTCCGAAGCGCGTAGCCCCCCCCCCTCCTTTCTAGCATCTTCGTGTTTTCCTTTATAATTTATGAGTGGACCGCAAATGAGCAGTATTTCTGTGAATGTAACCCCATGTAAAATTACATGGATCTGTTTCTGATTAATGAAATCTACGCTTCTTTTCTTTGTCCAAACATTTATTTGTCCAAAATATGTCTTAGCGCCACATAGTTGAAAGAAGCTTTAACCGTTTATACGGGAATAGGATTCAGACTACCTTAAATGAACATCATTACATTCCTTTCTTCTGTATAAAGCACGGTAACCTTTCTCACAGCCAAATTAAATCACTGCAAGTTTCAAGCAAGTGATATAACTTTCCCGCTAACTTTTTGAACAGAGCGGTATATGGAAACGTACTGAGGACCGGAAGAATGAATCAGTTGCCTAGAGTGAAAAAGAAGAAGGGGCATAATAATAAAATACAATTAATTAAATACCAAACTGAACATTAAAAAAAAAAAAAAGAAATCAGGAGTGGGATTCTGTAGCCTTAGCTACGGAAATCTGACGCCACGGCTATAATATGTAATCCAAACATTTTTACTTTATTTTCAAAAGAAATTTAGAATTCTAAAGGAAAAATTTGAGTTACTTAATGAAAAACCAATTTGTTGCAAGGCATAGTTTAAGAATAAAATGTTTGCATAAAAATCGATGAACATTACATAAATATCATTTAATTATATTTGTAAGTACAGATGAAATCTTAATAACGGTTACTTAAATATACTCTCAGTTTTAATTTCACATGAATGAATATTATTGACGCAGGGTTATTTAAATAAATTTTCGTAACAAAATAATGACGGAAGTTTAATGAATAATTCTTATTATCCTTGAATCATTAATTATTACATGGTAATTATTCAATATTGTTTTAAAAACATTGGAAAGAAATACAAGGGAGTTTACTTCCAAAATTCGCTAGAGACCTATTGAAAATTTTTTATTGCTTCCTCCTCTGACTAAATGTTATTACTTAAACTCTATTAAAACACCAAGTCTGTTCAAAACATTATTGAACAACGCTCATTTTTGAATGGCATTATTTGCTTATTCATAACAAAAGATTCATTGTAAGGCGAACTCGCTCTCGCACGTGTAAAGACGTTCGCTTGATTTATTTGCGAGAATATTTCGCTTCTTATGTAGTATGAGAAGTGAATGAGGTGAAAGGTCAACCACGTTCTTTGCCTTCGACAACGTCCTAATGATGTCCCATAGGTTACATCGGAAGCAGCGTCACGTGACAGATGAGTCCCAAGCATCATCCTGGTAGATTGAAGTCTACAAAGAGGGTCTTTGTTGAGCTTTGTACTTGGCCTACTGTGGAAATGACCGTGAAACAGGTCTCCTTATTAGCTCTTTTTCATCGCAGTTTGCGTTTCGACACACTAATGAATCAGGTACTGTAAGGTGGTATAGAGTAAGGTTTAATATGGTTGACATATGAAGGTTAGAGCCCATTTATCTCTTCCATTGCCCTGTCACTTTCCTCGAATTTTGATATCTTAGAAATTGATGATATATTATAGGAGACAGAGATCACGTGTACTAAGTTACAACAAGATGAAATTTTATTTTCAGCACCAATTTTAAGCAATTATTAAAAGTGGAGTTTCCTAGATATTCCGCTATATGTCGCTTCGTGAAATATTGTTAGCGAAAACAGTATTACGTTATCAACTTTAAGTATAAAAGATAAAAAAACATGAAAGCTTTCAGATTTTATATTACGGCTAGAGGAGCTTTTTTTTTAACATTTTGTGTTTCACCTTCATTAATTAGATATCATGTTCTTCGCACTTTTAAAGCATAAAATTCAATTCAACAGCATTCAATTCAACAAATTCAATTCAACAGCAGTATCATAGAATAATTTAAAAAGAGCATATCTTTAGAATTTCCGATACAGAGTCTCGCACGCTGGATATATATATATATATATATATATATTTTCAATACTGCCATCGCTCTCTTCGAAATCGTTGAGTTTGTTAATCAAAAATTCGTTAAAGTTTTACAAAATATGAAATAGATAATAAAACAAATTTCAAATTTGTACTTCCAGATGCCCATATTCGAATAGAGGACTACGTTATTCAAAATTGGATGTCTCTAGGCACCGTTGTTTTTCACAGTGCGAGAAACATACATACATTCATGCAGATTCTTTATTATTTAATTTCTTTAACTATAATGCAGGGCTCTAATATTTGGTGGCAACAATTTGCAAAATGAAACGCCATTTATAGTGAACCAAAGCAAAACGCCAAAATAAAATAAATAGCCCTTCTGGGCAAATTTACCCTTTGGGCTAAAAATTAAATGTGAATTTGAAAAAAAACACACACACACACATTATTTATTAATACGTCTAAGATAATACTCTTCGAGGTGTTATTGGCTTGAGGTTTGATAAAAATCACGTTCGTGGTTGATTAAGGGTGTTGTTAATAAACGATAGATAAAATAATATTTCTTTCTACTTCGATAAATAAAAGAGAATGAAAAATAAATTAATCATTTAAAAAATATTTTATCTGAACTGTTACATGCTGTTTACAGAATATAAGAAGTTGACAGCAAAGCTTTTAATTTGTATGAACCTGCATTTGAAATAAAATCATTTGAAACATTTGAAATAAATTTGTATCTGCATTTGAAATAAAATGGAATGATTATGATGAAATTTTATTGTAATAATTAGCTGCAAGCTTTCATATGTATGTATAACTTTTTTTTTTATTTTATTGAAACGGTAATATACGTTTTGAATATTTCAACACTCTTCTGTTTACGCCATTTTGCATTCAGAAAAGAAATGCAGAAGCAAATTCAGAGTTGTCCCCCTCCTTCTAAACTTTAGCTTTGATTTAGTTCAGTAAAGATATAATATTAAGAACTGGTAATAACAGATATTAATTTTGACCAAAAAAAGAAGCCAACTATTTGTATTATTTTTTGTTTATTTCAAATTTAAAAATAAACCTTTTTATGAAGCGTCTGTAATTGGAATTTTCAGATTGTACATTTTAAAACTATATTATTAAGCTAAGATTGTATTCGAAATTTGAAACTAAAATTATAAAAGGATTGCATTATTTTAATTAATTCTCTACTAACGATAAACGATATTTCATCCCTGAAGGACTGGCAGTCAGAAGTTATTCACTCCAAAAACCTCCCTTTTGTTTTAATCCCCCCACAGATTTAAATCAACCTTTTCCTGGCTAGCATGTTTTAAGAATATAGTAGACTGATTCGACTAACTAGAATGAAGTATATCATGGAATGTATCAAGAGCTGACAATATTTCAAAAGAATGTAGTTGGTTTCAGATAAAATGTAAATTGGATGGGAAACCAAATTTGAAATAAGTGACAGTTCCCAGTAACCATAATTAAATTATATACTTGAATTTTAAGATTTGCCGTTGAAACATTTTATTCTCAAGAAAAATGATTGTAACAAGTCTTGTTATTAATTTAAATCCGAAATACTTATTAACGTTTTGCAGGAGTTATGCTATGGGGGATAGTAAAAATTTAGGTCTATGGTATTAAAAAAAAAAAAAAAATTGAGGAAGGCATTCTCATCTGGGAAAAGGAATTTCATAGTTTCAAGGTGGAATACGGTCAGCCTTTTATTTAGCTGTTAAGTATTTCGAATATTGATACTTATCAACATTTTCTACACTTTTTTTTAATGAAACAGGTTAAAAAATCATCTAAATTCAAATAAATGTATACGCATTTTTCGAGTTTCGGAAAGGGGGAGGCATGATTTTCTAGCAATGGTGAAAGGGCTGCATGGGACAAAATAGGTTGAGAAACACTGCATTAAAAAGATGCTAGTTTTCAGTGTTGTTTTATTTTATGTAATTTAGCAATAAATTTTATTGTATGTAAGGTCAACACTATAAAAAATTAGTAAATTCAACGGAAAAGCACTGACAACATAAAAAATAAGTTTTTTTCTTTTAAATGTAAAATAAGTATTTAAATGAGATTTTGAAAAATTCTGCCACATGTATATGGAATAGACAAAAAAAGAGTTTTTTTAGCCTGAAGAAGGAGGACATACATCTGATAGCCCTCGAAATCGAAAGAGTTTTATTGCAAAATATCTACGCTAATATATGTCGGCTTTTTTGATTAAATAAGCCATGTGTATGAGATAAACTAATTTAATCGTTACTGCGAGAGTCAGGATATGTTGTTGATGATGTGACTGATACTCCTTATGATTTTATAGCAATTGTTTTATAAATTAGATTATTAAATTATTTATTTTTGTATTTAATTTAATTGTAGTGGTTTTTCATTTCTACTAATTATGTTTCACCTCTTGAAACTAAGTATTACTTTTGGTTAAATTGACTGTCTTTTTCTGATAAAAAATACAAGACAATTTTTTACATAGTTCGTGTTCAGTTTTTAAGCTTTGAAGCTTTACTTTTTTATGCAAATACTTGCTTGTTAACTTGAAAGTTTATTTCTTTCATTTTAATTTACTTATATTTTAAATTGACTATTTTGCTTTGTTTGTTTGAAATTTGCTAGTTATTGATAGTTATTTATATTGTACTTATCTGTAGATAACTGAGAAATCTGGCAACGTAATCATATTCAGTGATTTATTTTTTCCTTAACTCTTTTACATGCATCAGGTTGCAGGGCGCTTCGCGAAGGGCTTTTCGGTGCTTAACTTAGTTAACTTCTGTATATAACCGATCGGAAAACTTAATTTCAGAGTAACAATGGAATCATTTATAGAATGAAAATTCTTGGCCCTTAACGCTGTTAATGAGAGGGAGGAATAAAAATGTTTATCTAAAACTCGACATTTTCTTTTTTTTCATAATGGTCATTGATTTTCACGATAGTAGAATTTCTACTAACAACAGGCGGCGCCATCTGGTATTCATTTTTGATACTAATAGCTTATGCTAATACTATAATTTTTCATGAGTTTGATTTTCGTTCAATTAATCATGACAGTATTTTTTAAATTATTATATTGCATTGTTTATACCATCTTGAATAATGTGTACTATATTTTTATCAAGTTTTAATTCGTTTTTCATTCGTTAACTTTATAATTATCGTTGGCAATCTATGTTTGTATTTCATTTCATTCAATCGTTCAACAGCAACATTCAACAACAGTAAGTCACTTAATTCAACTAGAATTCAACTAGAATTGTCTAATTACATTCATAGAAGTGAAATTGATTAAATAATCTTACCTTTACTTTTACAGCTTCCGAAATTTTCAATGCAAAAATCGCAGATGGAAATACTAATTATTGTTTTAAATGTAACAAAGTGTGTTTTAGTTGTTACGTGATCAGAATTAAAAAAAGAAGAAAAAAAAAAAAAAAGAACTGTTGTAAGAAAAGGCCAGATTAAGGGGAAGGAAACTAAGGGACAACAGACGATCCAGAGCACTAGTGTTAATAGAAAATCTAATGTATCAAACATTAATTTAAATAAACTTTTTGCCTAGCGCTGATACTATACTAAAAGACACTAGAAACGGCTCTTATTCGATCATACGGCAACTCGTAAGTAACGATTAATGTACAGAAGAATCTGATTTTTTAAATCACTTTGTCAATTATATTTATGGAAGTGTTAATTTAACTTTATATTGTATATGATGAATGATGATGAATCAAAAAATAAAAATCGCTAAGTAAAGACAGATTAAGAAAAAACATTTTTTCTACATGCCTCAAGCGCATTTTGATTTCTCATAGTTATGCATTTTTGACACGAGAAATAATTTGTAGCTTACTTGAAAAATGCAAATGAATACTTTAAAATAATTTTAATGCTTGAAACTAATTATTTTTATAACAGTTATACATATAGCACTATACTACATGAAAATAATTATGCTAATTATTAGGAAATAACTTAAAATAAAATAGAATACTTATAAATTTTTAAGTTATTAAATAAATAAACTGTAAAACATTCTTACTATATTTTTCAACAATACGTATCCTACAAAGAGGCTTTTGTGATGTGGATGCAAAAATAACAAATCGTTCTCGAGCCCGGATAGCTCAGTCGGTAGAGCGTTAGGCTTTTAACCTAACGGTCCAGGGTTCGAGTCCCTGTTCGGGCGGTTATATTTTTGTATCAATATGTTATATTACCTGTATAATGTTTTTTTTAATCGTTTAAGAAGATTATTGATACAATTATTATGTATAGTTTAGTTTTAACACTGCAATCAAACGAAATGAAGCACGAATTAAAATGTTACTTAAAGGTTAACTTGTTTATATTTAAAAAAGAAAAAAAAAAAGAAAAAGAAAAGAAAGTTAAAAGCGCTTTGTCTACTTTATCATTTTCAATGCTCTTTGTTTGCATTCTCAATTAAAGTAAGAATTATTGAATTTTTTTGCAGTTTTTGAAACATTTCATTTCTATTCCTTTAACCATGAATTATTGAATCTGTCTTGCTCAAAATGCAATGTGATAGAATACATGGATAATTTAGCAACAATCTTTGGGTTTAATAACATACTGAAATTAATCTTATAACATATATAACTTATATTTATACTTGTCTCTCTCTATTTAAATTCTATATTCTTACTAATGTCTTCATTTTTAAAAATGTGTTGTTATAAAGAGAAAGCCTTTAGAACAATTTTATTTTAGTTTCTACATGTTATATTAATTACTATTAAGCCGAAAACAAATGCAATTTGTAAATATTTAACACTCTTATCGGGTTAAGAAAATGTAAAAACCAGAAATACTAAATTCCTCAAATGTACTTATCTTCTAGTATTCCAAAACACACAATCAGTATGTTATTTCCGCTTCTATGCATATGTTGATTTCTGGAAAGATATGTGCTGTATTTGAATAAAATATTCTAAAATAATTTTAATATTTATTCAAAATTTCCTTAAATTCTGCAAAGTAAATTTTGAAATAAAAGGACATTTTATGTTATGTCCCAAAAATCGTTGTATCCCAACAGCATCAATATTATTTATTTGCACAAAGTTAAAAAAAAAATAAACCAATATGTTGGCAACACAAAAAAAATATTAAAAATCTGAAGGGTTTCAGATTTTAAATTACTTCCAAAGGGGCGTATCTTTAACGGTTTGTGTGTTATCTTTATTTATTAAATATGTATCATGTTCTACGTAAAACATAAAATTCAGTTCAACAGCAATATCGCAAAATAATTTTAAAATGAACATATCTTTAGAATTTTTGAAACAATCTCGTGCGCTGGAGATAACATTTTTTTTTCGCACAGTGTTGCCACTGCTCGCTTTGAAATCGTTTAGTTTTTTAATCAAAAATTAGTTGAAGTGTTTAAAATATGAAACCGATAATAAAACGAATTTCAAATTCAAATTAGGGCTTCCACATGCGTATATTCTATGGAAGATTACGTTACTCAAAATTTGATGGCTCTAGGTACCGTTGTTTTATCACAATGCGAGAAACGTACATGCATTCATGCAGAATTTTCATTATTTAATTTCTTTAAATATATATAATACAGGGTGATCATATTTGGCGGCAGCAATTTGAAATGTGATTCGCCGTTTATAGTTTTCAACACAAAATTCCAAAAAGAAATTAATAGTCTCTCATGGAAAATTGCCGCTTTGGACTAATAACATCTCCAGTTATGTTCTCGTGACTAAAATTGTTTGGGAAAAGAAGGATATTTTTCTAGAAATGATATTAGAAGGATTTGGTTCTGAACAGTGATCCTTATTGTCTAAGTAGTTATTTTATTGCATTTTCTAGGGCCTATATTTGTGGAATATTTGGCCAACTTTGTAAAGATAAGTTTTTTGCAAAATAAATTTTCAAATAGAGCAAGAACATTTTCTATCAATATTATAATTAATCAGAGAGTCTCTGAGCTTTAGTGATTAGTTTTTATTTTCAGTCTATTTTTACAAAATTTTTAAGAACTTTATTTATTTATTTTTTTTTTTTAAATTTTATTTTCTATTCTCTGTTTTGCTGAATAGATGGAGCAATGATTGTTGCTTCACTTTTTGTTTTTTGTTAATTACCTGTTTTATGTTATCTATTTAAGTGATATAATATGGAAATGCGATATATATATCGCACACTGCGTAGAATATTTTTGCTTTTTATAAAGAATCCTTTTGTTTTCCTGTCTCAAAATACATGCTTTCTATAAAAAGTGATACCGATATAAGATTCAATTTGCGCCTATATCTGCAATTCAGTTCTTAAAAGCATTTTATTGTAATGAATGGGAATAATTTTAAAGGGATTTATGCATTTTAAAAAATATTGTGAAATTAAAGGGCTGTCCTGTTTGTAATGGTTTATGAGTTAAACCCCTAGCATTTAAAATAATGAATTAATAAAAGAAAAATATTTAAGGGAATGTTTAAAATAATGTTTAATCACACAAACAATTTGAAACCTTAAATAATTTATTTTTAATGGAACAGGTGAAAGTGACTCTTGGAAACAAGTTAACAACCTTAAAAACAGAAACAGTACATTTCCCATGTACTACGGCAATCAATAAATAAAAATAGTAGTTTAAAATAATTGTTGAAATAAATAATGCCGATTGAATATGTATTTGAAAGCACTGTGATCTAAATGGATTAATTTGCCACTTTCATTCACTTTCAATAACAATATTCTATTCGGTGCTGTTCAGTGTGACAGACATTTTGATCCGTCGTCTACAGAAAAGGTAAGGGAGCATATATTTAAACTAAATATTTGTAAATTTAGTAAACTACAACAGAATTAAAGATGACAAATCTATCTCATTTATAGTTAGAGTGAATACGAGTCAGTTTCGCTTAGAAACTCCTCCACAAAAGTAATTACTGTCCTTAAGCATATAGCCGTAATAGCAACATCAGCAAGCGTTCTTGGCTTTCAAATAATCTGTAGTTTGTATTTTATGCGTAATTTCGTTTAATTTTATTCACTAAATGTTTTTGTCACTGATAATTATTGTTAATTTTGTTTCTTTGAAGTGGCAGCTAAACAACTTTTAGAATGAGCAAAATATATGTGCGTGTAGTAGGCTAATTAAAAAGGTTTAAAAATATGTTATTATTCGAAACAGTAAACAATTGAAATCTAGATTATATAGAAAATATAATAAAATTAATGTAAAAAAATATTTGATGACGCACACACATAAAACAAACAAACAAACAAAAAAAAAAAATCTGAAATGTTTCAGATTTTAAATTACGTCCAAAGGGACGTTTATTTAACATTTTGTGTGTTACCTTTATTTGTTAAATACCATGTTCTTCGCACTTAAACCATAAAATTCAGTTCAACAGCAATATCGCAAAATAATTTTAAATTGAGCATATCTTTAGAAATTTCGGTACACGCTCTCACGCGCTGGAGATAAAAATGTTTTTCTGTACAACGTTGGTATTGCTGGCTTTGAAATCTTTGAGTTTGTTAATGAAAAATTCGTTAAAGTTTTAGAGAATATTGTTACGAATTTCACATTTATTTGGCTATTTATTTAGAACTGTAATTAAAATTCCTTTTTATTTTCCCGTGCAACGCACGCAGACGATTTTTGAAGAGAAAGCTACGTCAAAAAAAAAAAAAAACATGCATACATTTATGCAGATTTTTCATTTTTTAAAATTTAATGCAGAGCGATAACATTTAATGGCAACAATTTGAAAAGTGATACGCCGTTTTTGTGTTTCCGACGCAAAATCGCAAAACGAAAGTAATAGTCCTTCGGGACTAAATCCCTTTGGACTAAAAAAAAAAAAAGGAAAAAAGGCGGGAGAGAAAGACGAGAAAGAAAAATAGTTAGATTTTGAAAGTAATAATGATTATAATCTTAACTTATTTATCTCTTTGAAGAACTTAACACTTAAACTTCAAAAAATTAAAAAATGCTCAGAAATACAAAGATTAAAAAGAAGCTGCAATTTGATCTTGACATGCAGATTTCAGTTCAGTATCTGAAGCAATTTTAAATAGACATTAATAATTGACTTACTAGTTTAAAGATTAGTCCTTCAGAAATTAAAGAAATAGAACAAAAAAATCTTATATTTAAAATGATGACAAATGGTGTCTAAAAAAATTCTCTATCATATTATTTCATTGCAAATTAAAGCCACGTGGAGACTTATTTAATGAAGGAAATAGTTCGGTGTTTATTTCACAGGATGTCTTACGCATGAGGTTCGCAGCCTTTCCTCAAAAGTAAAGACAATATTATTGAGAATATTTTCTATTTTTTCAGCATACGAAATCAGTGAACTGAGAATAATAAACATTCGGGCTTTTTTTAAAAATACGCATATAAGTATACTCATATATACGTACCTTGGTAGAAAAAGTCTGATGTGTACACCGCATGAGTTCCTTATACGGAATTTTAAATTATACGCATTTTGCATTTCATTTAAACTTATTGGACTGAATCAAATCTACTTCATCGATAGCGCATTATCCACAACAGAATAAATGCACTCTTTAAAATTCACTATATTTGTTTGCCACAGCGAGACTGGCGCTAGCTTCAGTTAACAGCGTTACATCTCATTCATTTTATAACTCATCAGAATACACAAAAATTATGTATATCAGCTGGAGAATTACTTAATCGTTGCCAATTCTATTCAAATACTGTAATAAATCTAAAACAATGTGTAAGAGAAATTTAAAAAAAAATAGAAAAGAAAAGAAAAAAGAAACAGTTTTTCACAGACGATTCGGTACTTCTCATTCGATTAATTCAGTTCTCATTTCGCGAAAAGGCAAAAATACATAAAGACTCAAAATATCTATATTAAAAATTACGAAGTAAATCTTAAACACTTATTTCCTCTAATAAAGTCCAGAATGGATTAATTAAGCATGATTTAATTCGCAATAATAAAAGAAGGCGCTATCTTTGCTGTTGCGAAGCTTAGTTTCTCTAGATTGGCAACAAATCCAGTATTCTCCTAAGTTTCAAATGTAAACAAATATATCCGCCTAAATTGTTGATAATTCTACAAATCTTGTATGCAGGTTTACTAGAATATATTTTGTGATGTGGATGCAAAAATAAGAAAACGTTCCCAAGCCCGGATAGCTCAGTCGGTAGAGCGTTAGGCTTTTAACCTAACGGTCCAGGGTTCGAGTCCCTGTTCGGGCGATTACTTTTTTGCATCAGTATTAATATACTAAATGTTATATTACCTGTATAATCAGTTTTTTTTAATCGTTTAAGAAGATTTCTGACACAATTATTATGTATAGTTTAGTTTTTATTTTTTTATTAGAATATTTTTCCTGTGAAATAAAAGATAAAATAATCTACTTGATATGTAATAATACTATTAATGTACCAAAGTTATATAATATTAAACGTCATTACGAACAACACAAATCGAAATATAACAATTACGAAGGATTAATGAGCGAAGAAAAGTTGAAAGAGCTCAAGTTAGGAGTGAAAAAGCAACAGTCCATGTTTAGTAAAGTATTGCAAGAAAGTGAAGCATGGATACATGCAAGCTACGTCTTGTCCGAGTTGATAGCTAAACATTCGAAGCCTTTTACTGACGGTGATTTCATCAAGGAATGCCTAGAAAGCTGAAGAAATTGTTTGTTCTGGAAATGTGAAGGCTTTTCAATCAATTTCATTGTCTCGAAATACAGTTGCGGAAAGAGTTACTGATTTAGCCGCGAATTTAAGTGATCAGATCAAAGCAAAATCATCTAGTTTCGAAAGTTTCTCCATTGCCTGTGACGAGAGCACGGACATTAGTGGCAAAGCTCAATTAGCAGTGTTTCTTCGTTCTTGTGACAAGAATTTTAACATTTTTGAGGAATTACTGGAACTAATACCGATGCCTGGTACTACCACAGGAGAAGATATATTTACTTGTGTTTTTGGACTTCTGCAGAAATACAATCTACCTTTGGCAAAATTAAATTCTGTAGCTACAGATGGCGCTCCATCAATGACCGGGAAAAACAAGGGCTTCGTAGCATTACTAAGAAAAAAACTTAGTGAAATTCACGGTTCAAACATTCATCATATGCATTGTATTATACATCAAGAAGTTCTATGCACGAAAGTAATAAATATGGAGAATGTTTTGTCATATATAAAAAAAGTTATAAATTTTATAAGATCTCGAGGTTTAAATCAGCGTCAATTCACTGCTTTCTTAAGTGAGTTAGATAGTGAATATTCGGGTTTGTCCTACTATACCGAGGTACGTTGGTTATCTTGCTTCAAGATTCTCAAACAATTCTGGGATTTGAAAGAAGAAATATGTCAGTTTTTAAAAACGAAAAATCAAGACGTAAGTTTGTTTTACGATCCAATATGGATACAAGATTTATCTTTCTTAGTTGATATAACCAAACACTTAATCGATTTAAATTTATCGTTACAAGGAAAAGATCATATCATTACGAACATGTTTGACATAATTAAAGCATTCAAATGTCAACTAGTTCTTTGAGAAAAACAACTTAAAAATGAAGATTTGACGCACTTCCCGATGTGCAGCATGAACAAATCAAGTTTAGATAATACTTGTTCGTATTAAAAATTCGCAGAAAAAATTACAAATTTAACAACTGAATTTGAAACGAGGTTTAATAATTTTAGTTCCCTCGAAGACAATTTTTTTTTGTTTTCTTCGATTTTCTCAATAAGTATTGACTCAGTACCCAGCCATATGCAAATGGAGGTGATCGAGATTCAATGCAACTCAAATTTGAAAGCAAAATTCATTGAAGTGGACCTGCCTGAATTTTACAAATATTTACCAGCCTGGTTTGAAAATACTCGAAAATTCGCATATGAAATTATTTCCATGTTTGGTAGCACTTATCGGTGCGAGCAGATATTTTCAGTCATGAAAGGTAAAAAGTCTCCTATTAGAAACAGTATTAATGATGCTCACCTTGGGTTAGCGTTGAAAGTTATCACTGCAAACAAAATTTCTCCCGAAATAGGAAAGATAATAGCAGAGAAGAAATGTCAAGTATCAGGACGTAAACATTAAATTTTTCTTGTTCTTTTCTATATAAATATATATATATATTTATTATTGTATTATTCGAAATAAATCTACGTTTCTATGAATATTGATTTTTTTTGCGGCCCGCCTAAAGTTAAACCTTGTTTGTTTGACCTAAGTGTACCTATGAGTTTGACATCCCTGAGCTAGAAGAAATAAAGTGGATCATAACTTTGCTATTCTGAATTAGCTATCAATGACGTAATCTTCGCACTTCTCTCTCGCTAGCTTCCTGTCCTACGAACAACTCTGCTGCCTACATTTTCGCCAATGCTGTCAATGTGTAACCTGCACTTGGATGGCTTCAGCGTAATATATTCTACGAATCCTGCTAAAAATAAGGATATTGCCAAGTTTTATAAGCTTTTATTTAGTTCACGCCTGGTGTTTTACTGTGGATGAAATTTTGTGATTGATTTTTAACCCACTTCCTGAAAAGCTATCGAGTTCAAATTTTGTTTACATAGTTTGTCGAAGACAATACGAAGTGGTCAAGCGTCTTGTTCAAAAACTTCGTTTACTTTTTACTTCCTTGTACGAAGTAAAAAGGAAGTACTGTAATCTCGAAAAATTTCGGACATCACATTTCAATGAAAATATACATTTTGAGCGCTATCGAATGCAACTTAACGATGCTTTTGCTTGACATCTGTACGTAAGGACAGAATAAAGGACTCTTTTTTCCCAAATGGATTATAAAATTGATTTAAAATTGATTAAAAAGAGATTTTTTTCCTGACGTCTGTACGTATGTATGTATCTCGCATAACTTAAGAACGAGTAGCCTGAGAATGTTGAAATTTCGTATATAGGACTGCTATAACATGTAGTTGTGAACCTCTCTTTTAAGTTTCAATCGATCGTACCAAAAGTATATAAATATAAATATATAGAGAATATACATATAATATATATCGTATATAAGTATATAAATATACTATATATATATATGCATTTTATGCTTTGAAAGTTATTGAATTATGTTATTCTTATCTTCTGGTTAAGGTTTTATGCCTTAATTTTAATTGAAAAAATTGTTTTTTTAGATGTTTTAACTATATCTGGTGTTTTTCTATATTTTTCAATTTTTAATGAAGATGTTTTCAAGTTTTATGTACTTTTGTCTTGTCTGGAAGTGAGAACTGAATTAGTTGAATGAGAAATCTATCTCTAATGAAATTCGAGGGAATAAGTTTAAATGAAATGCAGCTAAAAATGCGTATAATTTTAATTTCGTGCAAGGAAGTCATGTGGTGTCGACATCAGATTTTTTGTTTAATATTTAAGTGATATTTTGCATATTTCAAGCATTTAACGAACAAACTAAGCAATATCAGAATTTTACTGCACCATCCGATACAGAGAGAAAAGATCTTTTCAATGAAATTTATATAAAAATTGTAACTTAATTTCTAACTTTTTGGGGAATTTTTTAAAATCATTCAATTTTTTATTCTATTTGACGTTTATGATTTAAAAATTTCAAAATCGAAAAATGTGTTGGATATAAAATTTCAACATCTAAAAATGTGTCGGACATAATGTTTTGAAATTTTCACAGATTATAAAACAAACTTTTCGCCCTCTTTTAAAACAAGAATGATAAAAAAAAATAATAATTGAACAATTTTATACCCCCTATTTTTAATGGATTGCAGTCTGAAGCAGGCGGGAGAAAAAGGCTTTTCCAGTTTGTCAATCTTGACACATTTAATGACATACTGATGGTGATGCTCGTTTTTTCATTTTAGCTTCAAGTAAAATGCTCATTGTAATAATGTTATTACATCTAGTGTCCGAAACAGAATATACAAAGCGACTTCTTCATTCTCTGAATGGTGATCAGTTATTTTTTTTAATTTCATAATTTTTTTTATAATTTATTGTTTGAGTTTTAATAATGTCTAAAAATTTCATTATTGATAAAATATGTACTTGAGACCAAGAAACAAAAAATTAAATGCAATTAAAAAAAGGATTCTATTCAAAAAGATTTTATTTAAAATAAGATATTTATTTAAATAAAATCTTTATATCATATAACTTAAGGAGAATAATAAATTAAATTATTTTAATTTACAGAATTCATCTACAGTTTTATACAGCGAATAAAACAACCGATGGGCGTTTAATAACGAAATCTGTTAAATTAATTGTATTGCCAAATATATAAGCCATAATCTTTTAAAATTTTCTATTAATTTAATTGCATCTCAAAATATATAAGCTATTATTATTTTTTTTTAATTTATCATGGGCGCCCAACGTTTTGTTATTCGCCATATAAAACTGTAGAATTTTTGGAGCGTTGGCGTCGATGATAATGAAGTAAATGTATCTGAGCAGCATAGACAAGCGTAAGAAGAACGCAGACGATATAGATGCTAGTTTAAGAATATTGTAGATACGGTTCCGTTTTGGATTATGTGTATATAAATAATCAAATGAATGAAATAGGAACACTCCTATCATAAATTACAATTTGAAGGCAACATAATTTCAAATCTACAAAGTTGTAATAGGAAAATGAAGAAAGTAAACATTAAAAATTGATTTAATAAAAAGCAAAAGGTAAAATAAAAATTGATTTTACAAAAACCAAAAGGTAAAATGAAAATTATTTTTGAAAAGAATTTTGAAATATTGTAAAAAGAAAAATGACAGATAGAAGAAATTATAAATTATATTTTACAATACAAGCACTAGCCAACAGTTGCAGAAAAACAAATTAAATTCAGATGGGGAAATATAACTGCAAAGAAATTATAGCAATATCACAGAAAAATTACCGAAAAATAAACAATTGAAAAGATAGCGAATAATGCTGACTCTTCAGGAGGAATTAGCTTACTTCATCCTCTTCCTAACTGCTAAGACATCGTGTTTCGTCCTTGCCATGCATATGTAATTTAAATTTTTTTTAACTTAACTATTCCCTTCCCCAAATTCCAAATTTAGTTAATTCATATGCATGTTAAGAATTCCCCTACGCGATGCCAATCAACTTAAACTATTTGGAACCTTCATATAAAAAAAAATAATGAATAAATAAAAAAATAATAATAATAATAATTTAAATGCAAAAAATCGTTAGTACAGCACGCAAGTATCAAATCAACAACGGGATATTGCTATAATGTCTTTGCATTTATATTTTCCCATCTCGGTTTAATTTGCTTTTCCATAACTGTTGACTAGTGCTTGTAAGGCAATTTCTTAAATCTGTCACTTTTTTTAAAAAAATATTTGAAAATCCTTTTCAAAAATAATTTTAATTTTACCTTTTGGTTTTTAAAAAAAATCAGTTTTTAATTTACCTTTCTGTTTTTCTTAAATCAATTTTTAATTTTTGCTTTCTTCATTTTCTTACTACAACTTTGTAGATTGGAATTTATGTTGCCCTCAAATTGTGATTCATAGTTTTCTTTATTGACATTCTTAATTTTGACTTTATTGGAATTTATGATAAGAGTATTCGCCTTTCATTCATTTGATTTTATTTAGTTAAATTATTGCAGCCTAGGTACAGGATTCTTAAATAGGTCTTCTTTCCTTTTATTTATGTTATTATGCATAAATATATTTATATTATGGTTCCATTCCAGTTACGGTTTTGGTTTGCAAATTCATCATTTTTATTTGGAAGAAAACTTCAGTTTCACTTTTGTTGTTATGTAAGTACATGCGCCGTCAGATGTTATATAAGAATCGTATGACGAAGATTAATTTTAGAATAATACAGTAAGAAAGATGTATTTATAAACCTGTTATTATTTTCAGGACGGAAAGGGGAATTATAACCAGATTAAAAGAGAGATTTAAGGGGATGTTGAAGATTAAAATTTGAATTTTTATCTCAACTATTTCTTATCTTTTACGCATACATACATATATCTGAATATAAACATACACCTTTTTGCCTTTATATAACAGATTTGAAGCCCACTTCCTTTCCCCTTTCCAAGATAAATGTCCGTAGACGCTGTACGCGTCTTAGAATCAATGTTTTTTTTTTTCTGTGTGTGTGTTTTGTTTTGTTTTAAATTACTAATTATTCTGAAGTAATAAATTGCTTAAACTAATTACTTTAAAACCAGAATGCTATAGTTGTTAACAAATATTAACAATGCGTATTTATAAATAACAGCATTCCGGCTTTAATCCGGAACTAGCCTTCCGTTTCATTCGAGTTTTTTTATTTATCCGAGTTGATATCGGTCCGTGTTACCTCCGGTAATCGGGGAAGGGGGGAGGTATTCACTACATAATAACAACTGCTCTATATTCATTATATACATTTACAAAGCAGCAACGCAAAGAGAGGGAGGCAGGTATTTTGCAAGCAATGGAGCAATCCATCATAAAAGTCTTAAAAGAACAGAGAGGGTCGATCAGAGGTGGGGTAACAACCTGCCTATTGATATAGCCTAGTACCTGGCTCTGTTGCAAAAGCCATATTTGCACTGAGCTTTCTTCTGTGTGTGTGTGTGGTCTTAACACTAGTATTAACAACAAAGATGAATGCCCGATCACGTGCCTATTTAAAAAAAAAAAATCTTTATGCTGGCTTTTATATGTCGGTGCTGAAAGAAACGCTACAGAATGCTCGAAATCATCAGCATTTCATGAAGGGTTTGAAATTCTCCGTAAATCAAGGATATTCAGACTAAGTTCGATGGAATAGTTTCAGGAGTTCCGCATCGTTTTTTTATAAAATTTTTATACCTCGAAGGAAGCGCATACCCCCCCCAATACTATGTTAATTTGAGTCTTGGTAAAGTAAAGGCCTAGATACAGAGGATGTTTACACATATTTAGAACAATTTCAGAACGGTTTAATTAAGTTTAAAATGCAATAAGCATTTTTTAAATATTCGATCTGATAGCTTTTTTTCTAGACTCATTGTGCATTGTGATTTCTGTCACAGAAGGGGTTTTCGTAAAATTTCTAGGGCGCTATTGATTTCCATTCCTCTTCCACTACTTTTTAGAGGTCATCAACCGTGATGGGTTTGGGCTTAAAAAGAGATCTTTTCAGACCAGCGGCACAATAGTCCGTAGGTGCATCGGGGAATTTTTTTTGTTTTGTTTGATTACAGATAAAATTTATACTTTTTTAGACAAATCAATGCCACATAATAAGGCGCAAATGTAGTATTTCACTTATCTTCTTCTAAACAGC
The DNA here is from genome assembly GCA_000611955.2 of Stegodyphus mimosarum. Classification (NCBI taxonomy): domain Eukaryota; kingdom Metazoa; phylum Arthropoda; class Arachnida; order Araneae; family Eresidae; genus Stegodyphus; species Stegodyphus mimosarum. The sequence goes on from KK118632.1 coordinate 29,287, forward strand.
TTTTCTACAATTATTCTGCGTTGAGCCATGTGCCTCGGCAAAAGGAACATTATGTTCTTAGCATTTTTAAGCTGTTAATCTTGGTTTATCATTTTGTTTATTGTTGCTACAGATGTATTAAAAGACTTACCACTACCAGCGACTTAACTTTAGAAGCATTAGAAACAGTACGTGCTTCTACATTAGGGTGTTCTTTCCATCTAGAAGTAATGACTGATGGTTTTTCCGTTTCCGATTAATAATGCTGCTTATTTTGCACTTAGGAATTTTAACACCATGAATTTCACAACGTTTTTGAGTTACGGAATAGGTATAGTTCGACCGTTTCAAACGCAACCCTGGCTGGCATTCTGCCAAAACACATAGACTCGTCCAAAAGGGGCGTTATTGCTTGTGGCGACGCGAAAGACCACGTGACAGTCTTCTCATCTCCGGAAAGAGATATGCTTGAGGGAAAAAAATGTCTCCATCCTGCCACCCTATTTTGAGAATAATTCGGTCCAAATTTAGCATGCGTATTTGCGTTCATGGTCGGGAATTGAAATCATTCTAAAACTGTGTAAACACCCTCTGTATGATCATGCTTCGAAATTTCTTTGCAAGAAAATCAGAACAGAAGTCGGAAGCATTTATTGTAAAGTTTTGGCATTGAGTGAAACAAGAAGCCGTGAATTTGTGTCCGCGAGTCCTCTTAACATAGCCGATTCTCATAATATTACCATTTGGCCAATCATTAGACTTTTATCTTTCAAATCTAAGTTATCAAGTTGGTTACTGATTAAAAAAATTAGAATTTTTTTTAAGAAATTTAAAATATTTAAAAACACTATATCTTTAAAATTTTCTAGAGAGTCTCCGAGGGATGTCGATAAAAAATGTTTTATTCCGTACAGATTTGCCACTTTGAAATCGTTAAGGTTTTTAATCAAAAATTCGTGAAAGTTTACCAAAATATGAGACAGATAATAAGCCGAAATTTAAAATTCGGGCTTCCAGGTGCTCATATTCGGATGGAGGACTACGTTATTCAAAATTTGTGCCTCTAGGTAGCGTTGTATTGTCACAATGCGAGAAATATACATTCATGCAGATTCTTCATTATTTAATTTCTTTAAATATAAAACAGGGCTCTAATATTTGATGGCCACAATTTGAAAAGTGATTCTACGCTTTTAGTGATTCTATGCAAAATGGCGTTTAGAGAATAATAGCCCTTTTAGACTGACGTCCCTTTGGACTAATAATAATTATTAATGTAGTAATTATAAATAATTACTTTAATTATTAATTTACAAAATGTGGGCAATTACTTCAATTAAGACGTGATTTACTAGGTACTGAGCAAGTAGCAATTACTTTGTAGGGTACTTCTGTG
>KK118632.1:30674-40850 GCA_000611955.2 Stegodyphus mimosarum
TCTGCTGATTCTACTAAACTGAAAGCGAGTTATCGCTTTAGTCTGAAACAAAATGACCGTCTTAAGAAGGTTAAATTTTTTTTTATTTAACTCTTAAGTGGACAGAAGGCACTACTTGCTCGAGTACCAATATTACTTATGTTAAACATTGGTCTCTTTTATAGGTGGTCTTCTTAAGGAGTTGGTTCACTGGTGATATATATACATACAGATATACACCCAAATATCAACATTTCCGAAACCACAAATAAACAGACGTATTTGCATATCACCTCTCTAATGCGAACACTTCCACAGAAAAGCAAAATTGTCTATACGATTTTAATTTTTAGTGATCAATTGATCACTAAAAATTAAAATCATATAGACAGTTTGACTTTATAGTAATCTTTAGTGGTGTAATCACTAAAGATTGCGATTTAATCTTTAGTGATTACATCCTTTTTATTGAGTGGTCGCCTTAAAAGGATGTTTTTCAATGTCAGTAAGTATGTTCTTAAAAATATTGGTCCCCTTTGAATGTATGTGTTCTTAGAGAGGCGATTGCCACGAGACGGTTGGCTGTATGTATAGTGAATACTCTTTAAGAAGACCACCTATTGTTCCAGTCTCTTTTGGCCACTTGTGGATATGGTCGTCTTAGTAAGTTAATGTTCAGTGTTTATATTTCCTTATGTTCTTAGAAATACTGGTCGTTTTTAGATGTGGTCGCCAGGTGGGGAGCTCAGTGCACAATTCATAAAAATAGATAAAGCAAAGGAATAAGAAATGTGTCCTGTGTAAATACTTTCTGTGCTAGCTCCTCGCTTTTTCGACAGGACCTCTTTTCTTCGTTACTTTTCGAATCAAATATTTGCCTTGCCCTGAAATTCGTATAAGGGACAGTTTCTATTTTATCTACGTATCAAGTTCGAGAACTTGAGTCTAAGAATGAATTTACTTAATACTTTTAATTCAATAAAACCATACAATGCATATACTAAAAATGTTACTAATAGTACTGTATTTCAACTGCATATACTATATGCAGAGGGGAAAGTCACACTAAAACACTTGGAAAAAAAAAAAGACTGTCATTCTATAAATAGCCTTAATGATATAGTTTTAGAAATTCTTTTCTAGAATACTGATATCATCATTAATTACTAATAAATTTCCTCATATAAGGGCAAAAATACATTTCGAATCTACAATTGTATTACTCATTGAATCTATTGAAATGTCGACATTTCCATTTTCAGTTAATATTCACTTTTAGAAAATTCTTTTTTCTTTTTTTTTTTAATGTAAATTTTATTTGAAATAAATCAAAAGAAAGTATTTAAAAAGTCATTAACTCCTGAACAGAGACCCATAGCGCTTTTTCAAGCAGAATTCTGAACTCTCTTGTACTCCTTATAAACTATATATGTCCCGACTTTACATAAAAGTTCATTTTATGATATTTAACTCTTACGGAGGAATCAAATAAATACGGTTATCAGTAATCCCATCCCCCCAAAAAGAGACAAACCTCACAAAAATTTCTCTCTCTTTTTTTTTTTTTTTTTTTTTTTTTTTTTTTTTTACAGTCGATTCCTTCAAGAGCCTCTCATTTTATAGACTTCTTCGACTTTAATTATGAGCAGTGATATTATGAAAACATGATAGGACGAAAAGAATGCTAATATGACTTTTCGATTGTTTGTTAGCCTGAAGGGTATTAGCCTAGAAGGGCTATTAATTGCGTTTTGGCATTTTGCGTTGAAAACTTTAAATGTCCGTTTCACTTCTCAAATTGCTGCCATCAAATACTACCGTCCTGAGTTATATTTCAAGAAATTAAATAATGAAGAATCTCCATAAATGCATGTATGTTTCTTGCATTGCGATAAAACAACGGTACCTAGAGTCATCAAATTTTGAATAACGTAATCCTCCGCCGAATATGGTCATCTGGAAGACCTCATTTGAAATTTGAATTTGCTTCATTATCGATTTCATATTTTGTAACGCTTTTAGCTTTTTATTAACAAACTCAACGATTTCAAAGCCAGCAAAAACAATACTGTAGGGGGGGAGGGATTATCTCCAACGCGCGAGACTGTATATCGGGAATTCTAAAGATATGCTTATTTAAAAATAATTTTGCGATATTGCTGTTGAATTGAATTTTATAGTTTAAGTGAGAAGAACGTGATATTTAATAAATAAAAGCAATATATAAAACGTTAAGAAAACGTCCCTTTGGGCATAAGGTAAAATCTGAAAGCTTTCAGATTTTTTTATATATCTTTGTATTTTATTTTTCAGTATTTATCATTTCTTATATTACAAATGCCTCATCCTAATTTTGTAAATTCTACTTTAATTCAGCATTTGTTGAAAATTAAAAAAAAAAAAAAAAAAAGCTTCCTACATGCAACAATTCTGTATATTTTGATAATGATTTATTCCTGTGAAATGAATCCCGTCTTCAATAAATTTTGCCACAGCAGTTTTTATGTCGAAATAAAGGTTTAACAAATCATTTATCTAGCAATTAGAAAAGAATAACAATTTATTTCAAAAAGGAGACTCAATTCTACTATAACTCACATCTGAAAAGATCACTAAGAAATTAAAGCGTCATTACAAATTATACGCTGAATAAACTTCTTCAAAGTTTCAGTATGATAAAAAGGCTACTGCTCATTTCCTTTTGATTATTTACATTTTAAAAAGAAACGTGAAATGCAATTAATAGAGCGTTTTCTACTCTTTTTACACATAACGGAACTATACATGTATAAAAGCATTAAATTAATTTTAAAACTAAATCTTTGCCATTCAGTTATAGTGATTTTTAATTTACTTCTTTCCATCGAGCCCTTACCCATTAAATATCGTATCGATTCGCAAGAATCTGCACTGATCGTTTGGGGACCCATATGTGAGATTCTAATAGCGAAAGAATACGCAGATTTAATATAGTTTTATGCAAGATATTTTAAGTATCTCAATATAATCAAGCAACCGTTTTTATTTTGAGCCTTTGAGTCAACCATTGCAGAGCACAAATCTCGAGGCACCAGATATGAAAGGCAGGGACATAGACAGCAGATATAAAAGTTGTAGATGCCGAGATCCGATGAACAAACTAGGATAAAATATTACTTTAGATAAAACTTTTCTGTTCTTTCTTGCGCCCCATCTTTCCTTTATTTACACTGAGTCTCCGAGGACTTAGCTTAATGTACGATCATCATATTTTAATTTTTCACCGAGTTCAGTGCTTCTTGATACTAGAAAATGCAAATACGTTGCACATACATTATATCTGCTTTATAAAAAGCTATTTATTTATTATGATATTTTTACTTTTAGTACTCATTAGTATTATTGAGCTCCAAAGTATTGTTTGCTATCTGAAAGAGCTTTAGAAAAGCGTTAATTTTTTTTTGATGAAAATTAAACCATTTCAGTTTATTAAAGGTTTTACAGAACGCTCAGTTTCCATTAATGCTGGAGAAATAATCCGCTCATGCTTCGCCATTCGTTTGAAGCACAGACATTTCTTCAGAAAATGTTTTGATGAAAAATTTATATTTATAATTATTTTCCTAATTTTATTAGCCTCAACGAGGTGAAAAATGTGCCGCAGGAAATTTAATGAGCTCTAAATCGGCCCGAACAGCACAGGTACAGAAGAAAGCTGCATAATCACACAGTGAGCGAAATTGCGCATTTTATTCAATTTCCTCCTCTTGATAGTATTCATTCATTGGGCTATTTGCCGTCACTTCACGCGGAGAGGAACCCCCTAACCCCGGGGGGTGTTAAAGCGGCTTCTTTTTAACAGACATCGGAAGCCCCGTCGACAACAGGCAATTACAGCCGGGGGGTCCACAGGTGTGAAATGGACAATTGAAAGCAAAAAAAATTCTTTTTTTCTTTTGAAGCGACTTGACGCGTTGAGTTATTTTAATAGTGGGTACTCGTAAGATATCAGTAAAAATAAAATAAAAGTAAAAAATGAAAATAAAAATATAGTGATACAGAGGAGGATGAGGAGATTTTTCGTTTTTTAGCAGTATTCCATTCTGTATTTCTCTTCCCATTTTGTACTGACAGTATTACATTTTGTACTGACAGTATTATATTTTGTACTTTGTAATCCACATAATCATATTTGTTTAGGGAAGGTTTTCGAAAGCTTATAAGGCATTTTTTCCCTCCTTTCTGCATGCCTTCGAGATGTAACGGTTGCACACTCGGCTTCGTATTCGAGAGGAGAGGTCCGGATTAGAGATTTGGAGGCGGTACTGCACATTTTCCCCATGTCGTGCTTTAAAAAAAAAAGTGGGGGTAAAAAAAAATCTGAAATATTTCAGATTTTAAATTACGTCTAAAGGAGCATTTTTTTAACTATTTGTCTGTTACCTTTATTTATTAACTATCATGTTTTCACCCTTAAACCATAAAATTCAGTTCAAGAGTAATATCGAAAAATAATTTTAAATTGAGCATATCTTAAGAAGTTCCGATACAGTCTCACGCGCTGAAGATCAAAATGTTTTTCTGTACAATGTTGCCATTGCTCGCTTTGAAATCCTTCAGTTTGTTAATCAAAAATTCGTTAAAGTTTTACAAAATAGGATATCGATAATAAAACAAATTCCAAATTTCAAATTGGGGTTTCCAGATGCCATATTCGGAGTAGGATTACGTCATTCAAAATTCGATGGTTCTAGGTACGTCGTTTTATCACAATGCGAGAAACATGCATACATTTGTGCACTTTCTTCAATATTTAATTTCTGTAAATATAATACAGGGCTGTAATATTTGGTGGCAAAAGTTTGAAAAGTGAACCGACATTTGATGTTTCCGACTCAAAATCGCAAAACGAAAACAATAGTCCTTCAGGGATAAAGCCCCCTTGAACTAAAAAAAACCTGAAAGGTTTCAGATTTTAAATTACGTCCAAAGGGGAGTTTTTTTAACATTTTGTGTGTTACCTTTATTATTAAATATCATATTCTACGTACTCAAACCTTGAAATTCAGTTCAACAGCAATATCGCAAAATAATTTTAAAATGAGCATATCTTTAGAATTTCCGATACAGAGTCTCGTGCGCTGGAGATAATTTTTTTTTTTTTTCGTACAATGTTGCCATTGCTTGCTTTGATATCGTAGAGTTTGTTAATCAAAAATTCGTGGAAGTGTTACAAAATATGAAACCGATAATAAAACAAACTTCAAATTCAAATTCATATTCGGGATGTGCATATTCGGGTGGAAACGTACGTTATTCAAATTTTTATAGCTCTAGATACCGTTGTTGTATCACAATGCGAGAAACATAAATTTAGGCAGATTCTTCATTATTTAATTTCCTTAAACATAATACAGGGCTCTAATATTTTGTGGAAAGAATTTGAAAAGTGATTCGCCGTTTGTAGTTTTCAACGCAAAATGCCAAAACGAAATTAATAGTCAGTTCTTCAGAGCAAATTGCCCCTTTGGGCTAAAAAACCCTAATGACTCTACATTTACGCCCGAACTAAAAGGCGGTGTATGATGATTCTTCACTACCAGGATTTGACTATTGGATCCCCTAATACCCAGTAGCTCTTTAAAAGGGGGAGTATATAAGGTATTTTCTCCCTCCTTTCCACATGCCTTCGTGGTGTAACGGTAGCACACTCCGTATTCCGAGTCCCAGCGCGGGCATTGCTCATTTTTTACGTCTCCCGCATAAAAAAAAAAAAAAATTCCTAATGACGCTCACAAGCTTTTCTCACAATATCACTTTTTCTTCGCAATTTCTCTGCACTGCGAAACCTAGTCGCTGCTCAAAATTAAAACAAAGACTTTCCGGCTTATAAATACGACCGCACTTATAACGCATCACCTTTCTAGTCTGTTGCTGCTTGAATAAACCTTGTCTCTCGTTTCGTCTTTTTTCTCTATTGTTTTAAAAAGTGTGAGCACGTATTTTAAAATTCTTTGGAGCAGATTGGTCCCATTATGCTCTGCGACTCAATATGATGTTTGAGCAGCGTAATCGGAAGTAATAAAGACATATTGTGATTATTAAAGGACTTTTGGTTTTTCTAAGAGTTCAAGACATCTACTACGCTATCTGCATACGTATCACATTTATTACCACTTCGACCATGATGAATAAGTTGACTGGTTTCATCTAATCAGCTAGGCACTAAATTCTATACACGTATCACCACTGCGAACCTCTGAATTATCACATACATATGTATGTATATACTAAATTTTTCTTCGACACAATCAGAAAAAATGCATATATTTGTATAAAAAGAATTATATAATTCTTTATTTCTTACTATAACTTAGCGCTTGATGACATTTCGGTTCTGAAAAATCTGTAGTCTTGGAGAAAAAATATTAAAAATTATCTTCATCATGGGTTGCAGATGCTAATCTTTTAATGGAGTATTTTTCCCACACTTATTTATTTTCAACTGCGAATAACACGTTCACATATAAATGCACTTAAAAAATGCTAGTATTCTTAATGCAAAAATTCGTAACTGAAATATTTATTTTCTGATAAGTCTGAATAAAAGTTAATGAAATCTTCAAATACCTGAATAAGTCTTGTATTACACTGGCAAATTAATTAGCTTCATCTGTGGATTTTCTAATATGCCATTTGGGTTTATTTTCATGATGATGAAAATATCATGATAATGAAAACGCCGAATTGAACGGCAAATCATTAAAATCAATAAATCTTTCTTCAAATTCGTATTGTAATAATGCTGTTTTGTTGCATAATTTTGAGATTTTTCATTTGAAATAATAGGATAATACCTAAGAAACAGGAAATGTACGAAATATTTTGATTCAAATTGTGTTTCCCGTAACTGCAATTTGAAAGTTTTAATACAAACATACATGTCAATGATAAATTTATTCTTCCCTTACAGGTCTTTATTAATAGCATTTCAATGCTCGATTAAGTCAATAAAAAATGTGAAATGTCTTATCCATGTATTCTTATGTACTTTGTTAATGGTTTAATTTGTTTATTTTTGTGCATGAAAATTTTGCTTTCATTTATTAAACCAAAAACAAAATATTTTAATATAGCTTCTCTAAGTATCTACACGATTGTACTAAATAATGATTCACCTGATTATACTAAATAAACGACCTCACAGGGTTATACTAAATAATGATTCACATAATTATACTAGACAAACTACCCCACATGATTATACTAAAAAATTTCTTTGTACTTCCAATTTCTTCAAACAATACAACAAACTCGACCGCTCAAAGCTGATTGGCGGATAAAATTTTCTATTTCAGTTATTATTTTCATAACCTTATCTATCTGAGAACTTTTGCACTGTATTTACAACAAATGCGTGTCTAAAATTTATTCGTGGGCTATATAAAATTGCTTCGAGTGCCATCAGTTTGAGACCACTGATTTACAGAGCCATGAATCAGCTTGGAGCAAATTATGACTAACATGTGTTGCAGGTATATACTCTGAGGACTTTGACACTGAGGAATTTTGCGTTATTTATAATATCCTTAGATATTATAAATTAATAATGAACACGTAGAGAAATTTCTAAAGGCCATACTAAAAGAATTGAATGAACTTCAGAAACAGCACAACAGGCGATTATTAACAAAATATCTTCAAAGGAAGATAAAGGAAGGAAAGATGCAAAGTTTCATGTAATGATATCATCCTGATAAGACAGTACAGCCAGGTCTTAAGCCAGGTCTGGGAAGAAAGTCTCCCAGACCTGGCTTAAGATACCTACACAGTTATAATGCTCCAATCCCTAGACTCGATTCAAGAAGAACCCTCCCCCCGGTCAACTGAAGTGGACAAATTTGATACGCACCATGGAAGTAAGAATTACTTCCTACCTGCACATAATCTGGGAATAAGAACACAAGCTACAGGTGACGGCCAGCAGTCACCAACAAAAAGAACCTAGATACGTCATAGACTGTCCTCCCATGGACATTATAAGGTCCATGCTGTCCTCCAGTGTTGACCAAGGGGAGAAAAACCCCCAAGGACAACCCTCGATATCTAAACATGTAACGTCCCCACAACCAAGAGGCAGACAAGGCAGTACCAGTACGGTCCTTGTTGAGTCTGAAAACGATGGTTCTGTAATAGCCGTTGTGAAAACTGATTATTCACCCCAGAAGTCGAGTCTGTCTAAGTACAGGTCCTAACCAGAACGCTGAGAGTTGCCTTCCGGAAAGACTCCTGATAAGACAGTACCAAGCTACAGCATAAGTATTTTAATGACAATGCCGTGAGACTATGCTTCAGGAAGTCTGTTGATTTCAGTTTCAAACAACATTTCTTCATTCTTCTCTTTCTTTGCTTCACTACTTTCCATATACGTCGTTCATTCCCCTTCGTCTTCGTACAGCTTGAAAAACTTTTCTTTTATCAATATCGCTGAAACAACCTTGTATTTGGCGTACATTTATTAAAACACTCAATCGATTTCGAGGGCAGCTACAGGTCCCTCCTCATCAGGAGAACGAAATTTCTAGAACTACGACCTCCTCATCTGGAGAAGAAAGAAAAGAAGAGAGAAAGAAATACTACCTTCTCATCAGGATGAAGAGGGACCTGTAGCTGCCCACGAAATCGATTGAGTGTTTTAATAAATGCATGCCAAATACAAGGTTGTTTCAGCGATTTTGATTGACACGTTGACGTGTTTCTCTTCTATTTTAACTCTTCTTCTGTTTTAAATGTTTGATACTCCGTTTATCTTCTTTATCTGAGATTTAATGATTTCCTCTCGTTTTGTGTTATGAACTTGCACTCAAAATATTCTTGTAAAGTTTAAATAAGCGATCATCTGAAATTCAAAAGCAGATTAATCCATGTTACACTAATTCCTATAGGAAATATAGTTTTGATTGTTGAGCTTTTCGGATGACGAATGGCATTCAAGAACGAATTAATTCGTGAACAGAGATTTCACGATAGTAAAATTAGAAAGGAACTTCACTGAAGAGCATAATATAAATCCTTAGAGTATATGCCATTAAATTTTTATTAGCATTAATATCTATTTAATGAAATTTATCCCTACAATAATTAAATACATAAGAAGATAATTGCAGAATGAAACCCTGATTGAACCATTAGATATTTTCTTAGTAAATTTAATGCGATAGAAATGATATAAAATATTGAAATATAAAGAATTACCTTAAAACAACAACCGAAGGAAAAACGTATTGAGTAGAAATGTATACAGTCAAAAATATAGAGGATGCTGCAAAAATAAATTTTTTTATGCTTTTAAATGATAAAACATAGCTATTGCTTAATTTTACATAACGTTGAAGATGCAGTAGCTATGATTTTCTTTCTGCTTAAATTTTGTATAACTTTTTAAAGACCAGGAAATGTGATTCCTCTACTTTATTGCATATGTACCGTACCCTCCGGGGAAAAAAAAAGTTATTTGACTTTTAATATATTACTGTGGTTCCTACGACAGCATTTTACCAACCTTACTTACATAAGAACAAACGAAGAATAGCATCAGAAACTTTTCAAAAAAGAACAGGTGTTCGCTGATAATATCAGAGCAATCTATTCTAATTTGCAGTGGCATTTAGTCAAAATACGAAGTGAAATAGCCCATTTGAAACCTAAACCTTCGAGCCCGGATAGCTCAGTCGGTAGAGCGTTAGGCCTTTTAACCTAACGGTCCAGGGTACGAGTCCCTGTTCGGGCGTTTTTTTTACCTTTTATCTATATTCGCTTGCCCTAGACATAGCCACATGTATATAGCATGAAAGGTCTGTTCCTTAATTTTACTTAGAGGTTGGTAACCTTTTAAAAACATTTAAATCAGCAGTAACAATAATCTCTACATATAATAAAACAAAGAGTGTGTGTGTGTGTGTCGAATTAGAATTTTTTTTATTTTATGTTTTGTGACCAAATCGCGTCATTTTGAGACATAATGGGCTACAGGAAAGCGAGATTTCACTCTATACATTTCATTTTTGCATCGTCGTGAAGCGTAGACACTTAGCTATTTTACGAACTTAAAATAAATTTCGTATTTCAATAAATCGATTAAATACGAATTTATTTAGGAAGGTGAGCTTAACACCTTTTCAGCGGAATTTTTTAAAAAAAAACTTATTTTAAAAAATG
>KK118632.1:41051-67660 GCA_000611955.2 Stegodyphus mimosarum
TTCTTATTGCTGTTGATAGATTTTTGATAAAATTGCATCATTTTGAATAGTTTTATTCTTTTAAAAATTTCGGTTTGGCAACAATTTTTCGTCGTATTTCTTATGTTACTGTTTTTAAGAGACTGAAAAGTTTAAGAAATTAAAAAGTTGTTTCTTTTTGCAACGGTAAATTGTTTAATTACTTTATTAGGATAATTAACATTTGTATCAAGGGTTATTGCTTATTTCATTGTAATATTATGTTTTAATTTAATTTAGTTAGTTAAGTTAGTTTTAATTATGTTTTAATTTTTATTTAGTTCGTAATTTTAATTATAAAAAAGTTTTGCATGATATTTTTTAATCTGTTTATACCATTTGAGTTCTTTAGATTTTGCAAAGGGAAGTTGGTTAATTTATTTATTAGGATAAGCAATATTTGTATTAAGGGATACTGCATATTTCATTGTCATTTTATATATATATAATACATTTTTATTGATTTCCTTTTTGATAAAGTTGTTCTGCAGAGTAAAATTCTGCGCGAAATTTTTTCTTTTTTGAGTTTCTTTCATGTTATTTTTTGCTTATTTCACTGTTTGTAAGATATTGAAAGGTTTTGCATGATTTTTTTGCATAAGATAGTGCACCTCGAAGCGAGTTCGAAATTCGAATTAGATTTTATTTTATTATTTTATGTTTTCTGACGAAATCGCGTCATTTTAAGATATAATGGGCTATAGCAAAGCGAGATTTCACTCTATTGAACAGTTTAAGAAATTAAAAGATTGTTTCTTTTTGCAAAGGTAAATTGTTTAATTTATATATCTATATTTAAATGGACGAGTCCTTCTGTGTGTGTAGGTGCCTTTCGTTCGTACTGCGCGTAAGCTAATAGACCCAGACCTATGAAATCTGGTACACAGGATGCATCTAGAAAAGAGCCAGTGCACATCGATTTTTCAAAATTCGAATGAGTGTCTTTTTTTTTATGAAATAGTATCAAATTGATGATTTTCTCTCATTATATGAAAAACAATGCCATGCAGCCATTGTTGCTGATATCAGCACTGAGGGTGCTGAGGGTGCACTGATCAATGAGGGTGATAATTCTGTGCAGTTTTTAAATTTAATGTTTCTCTTGGATACTGGACGTTTGTCTAGAGAAGGCAGCTGGAAGTTTGTTAATTTATTTATTAGGATAATTAATATTTGTATTAAGGGACATTGCTTATTTCATTGTATGCTTTTTATATGTAATGTATTTTTAACTGAATTTTTTTTTTTTCCCTTTGTTGTTTGTTTCTTTTTCGATAAAATTGTTCTGCAGAGTAAAATTCTGTGCAGTTTTCAAATTTAATGTTTGGTGTTCTCTTTAGGCATTACATTTAAAAGCTAGACGACGAAGGCTGGCCGCGCAGCGGCTAGTTACATAAATAAAATAGATAAATTCGTAGTCTTATCAGAACAGCAGAAACTTAACACTTCAAGTGAAAAGTTTGGAAAAAATATTACATATGCGTACGAGAGAAAAGAGTAAACCAAAAGATTTCAAAATTAAGAAATAAATAAAAATGAAATAAAACTATGTTCTCGTCGAGGTATTTCATATTTCATATCATTTTTCAGAGATTTGGTGCCACTCCAAAACATGAGAAATCAGGCATGTTTCTGAATTCCCCACTGAACTGACTCCAGCTAAAAAATAACTGAACACAAAATTGGGAAAATATTAATAATAATAGGTAAATAGTAATTAAATTAATTAAATTATTTAATAATAGTAATTAAATTAGATAAATAGTAATTAAATTAATTATTAATATAATATAACACTCACTAGGCTTCAAAAGCATTTTGCCATTTGGCGGCGTTTTGGTACGGTCCCTGTATAACTGTCATTGAATAACTGTGATTGATCCCTGTATGTAACTGTAACCGTATCCGACTCTTATATGTAACTGTAACCGTATATGCCTCCCAGTAATTACTAGAAATGGAAGGTGTTGAAAATTCCTTGGCGGCAGGGGAAAAGCTGTATAAGACAGGAGAGAGCATCACTTCTCAGTTTTTACTTCAGAGTTCACTTCGGAGTATTGAGATATCTCCGTGCCAAATTCACTCTTTAAATGCGCTTTGCATTGCATTGTGTTTAACGTTCTTAGTAATTTGAAGTGGTAACTACTGACTGTGCTTTATCATACTGAGAAAAGATGTACAAGTGTAAAATAAATTTTATCAAACTGTCATCGGTTTTGTGTGCATTCAATCCATTACGAACCCGTACACACGTAACAACACATAAAGTAATTTTCGTGCATTTTTTTACTCACATATGTTTTATTTTATTTTATCCTTACTGAATGATGTAGCTTTATATCAATAAACAATTAATTATCAGTTTCATTAATAACCAGCGGAAGGACCCGATATCAGTTAACTTAAATTGAGAGTAATGCATCTAACAACAGAGAGAACGATACCGCGGTAATCCTTCTCTAATATTGATGCAAAAAATACGATTCATAGTCATACATTTTTCAGTCTGATGCGATATGGAACTCAAGTAAAAAATTTCGATAGAAAAATAAACTAATTCTCTCTCATCATATCAGCAACAATGGCACGTAGTTTTTAATGATTTTCTTCTTTATAATCAAATGGTGGTAAAAGCTCAGGTTCCATTCAAAATTTCACCTCGATTAAATGTGGCAAAAAATTTGTAATTGAATAGAAATTAATAACGCGAACAAACAAACACACAAACAGACACTTTTCTTTATATATATAGATTTCGTAAAACATGCAAATTTCTGATTAACAGACTCTACGATTTGAAGGCAAGCAATAGCAACACGCTTCGAAATTAAGCATTTTTATCTCCAACGCATCCATTTTTATCTCCATTTTTATCTCTGTTGTCACTCGGAAAAGTGAGTGCGAAAATTAGTGCATTCAGAGTTTTTAATTAATATTTCGGCTGATTAACGTCGTACGAAGATGGGAATAGTCGAAATAGCTTCCCACGAATTTTTGAAATCGGGAATAATGTATTTAATGTTTGGCAATGCTATTTTTATTTCATCGTAAAACTTACATTTGTTAACGAATTTTTGTTACCAAACTCTAGGATTTGAAAGCGAGCAGTGGCAGCAACTTTTGAAAAGCAGATTTTCATCTCCAGCTTGTGAGACTGTTGCCAATCGGAACAATGAGGGCGAAAATTACCGTTTTTCCGAGTTTTTAATTAATAAAACTCTGATTTTAACTTTTTTTTTTTTTTTTTTAAAGTAGACGTCGACCTTTTCCAGGACCCAGAAAAGAATTGTAGAAAGTTTGATGACGATAGTTATAGTAGTGACTGAGTTATTACATGACAAGCAGACTTTCTTCTTTATATATATAGATATTTTGCAATCAATGGGAATGTTAATTGAGCCGTTTATTTGTCAGTCCATATTCCGCTATTGACCCTCAGTCGAATCTTTGATCATCATTGATCCCCTTTAAAATGTCATCAACTCCCAGGGTGTTAATACGATCTCACTGGGTATATAACGTTCCGATCGCTGGATTTTGCAATGTGGCAATGCGGACTGCCGGAAATCGAACCTCGGACGTATGTGCATCACCAGTAAGGAGCAACTATTAGACCACATAGAACTTACGGTGTTCTTCTTTTTTTTTTCTCTCATATTTCTGTTGAATTAAATATGGACTTTAAGCTACATTATTCCTCTTTCCCATACATACAGTAATAAAATATACTGCTTGTTAAAAACAAATTTCTAGGGGCTTCTAGAATATTTTACTGAAATAATGGACCTTTTTGCTTATGTTTAAGGTTAGCTCAGAAGGGCTATTAATTTCGTTTTGGCATTTTGCGTCGATTCACTGTAAATGTCCTTAATACTTTTCAAATTGTTGCCAGCAAATATTATCGTCCTGTGTTATGTTTAAAAAAATTAAATAATGAAGAATGTGCATAAATGTATGTATGTTTCTCGCATTGTGATAAAACAGAGGTACCTAGAGCCATCCAATTTTGAATAATGTAATCTTCCACCGAATATGGGCATCTGCAAGCCCTAATTTGGAACTTGGAATTTGTTTTATCATCAGTTTCATATTTCGTAACACTTTAGCGAATTTTTGTTTCCAACGATTTCAAAGCGAGCAATGGCAACACTGTTAAAAAAAATGTATCTCCAACGCGCGAGACTGTGTATCGGAAATTCTAAAGATACGCTCATTTTAAAATTATTTTGCGACATTGCTGTTGAACTGAATTTTATGGTTTAAGTACGAAGAATATGATATTTAATAAATTAAGGTAACACAAGAAACGTTAAAAAAACGCCCCTTTGGAAGTAATATAAAATCTGAAAGCCTTTTAATACCTTTCTTCTTCTTCTTTTTTTTTTGTTTTAATTAACTAATGGGGCCTAATTCAAGTAAGAAAATGTTACAATTAAATACATCATGTATTAACATATACACATACACACACACACAGGGGGGGAAAGTTAAAAGAGAGAGTAAAAAAGGATGGGGGGGAGAAAGAAAAAAAAAGAAAAAAATAGGTAAACGAAGCATTTGAATTCTCGAGTTCCAACGAATCTCGTGAAAGATTCGTCGCGGAAAGAAACGTACGCAAAGGCTTAAAAAGGGCTATGCTTTCTAAGAGCTTCTTCATGGGTGTAATACTGATAAAGCATTTCTGTAGGGTATCGTCTCTGGTAAATAAGTTGAATACACATACGAGTGGATTTAAGTTTCGCGGTGACAACGAATTTCGGTTGGCGGTGCATGAGCAGCTGCGCTTCTGTCAGGAAGAAATTTATTTTTTACATTATCTAAGCGCTTGTCAACCGCTGTGTGTATTACACTATGTTGAACGTGTGACGACGCTGTAATTATACCTGTGTTTGCAATTAAATTCCTGTTTTTTTATTGGAGGCAGTAATATGTATGTGAATTTAAGATTATTAAAAGAAAAAAAAAGGTTAAAAAGTTTACAGAAAAGGAATTCAGAATTAAGCCATTATATTTCCGGAAATAATGCAGTAAGTCCCTACTTTACACAAATGATAAATTAAGAAACATTCTTTAGCAAACGCTGATAATGGCGAAAGAAACCTAACTTCCGCCGGAGTTTTCATTTCGAAGAGTATCATTTTCTTTTTGGGAACACTCACAAAGGTAGCTTTAGAACTTCTGCACAATGATACTGCAAGCTATCTCATCACTAAACAACACATTCATCACAATTTCAACCATCCAAAACCAGTTGGAGACAAGTCTTCCACAGCTTCCTTTCAAATCTCATTTTAGACCCCCTTCTCCGTTGCGTTCACGAAACACATGATGGGAAAGCAGAAAAGGTGCAGGGAGAAATTTTTTTTTACTTCTTTAATGTCATGGACGAGAAGAAAAAGTGTTCTGAAACTCATAGTCGACGTAGATGAACGAGAATAAGTTTAACAACCATGTAATGTTAAAACCCATTAGGGACAGGACGGATTCGGTGTAAAACGAGTAAGGTGGGTCTTCAATTAAAAGCTGAAAGCTACGGATGGGATATGGTCTAATTTTGGTTTAGCAACAGTGGGATTCGAGGAATTTTCTTGCCCACACAACATCATTGGTTGGTCTCCTCGTTGTCATCCGGAGCGTGCATAATTTGATGAATGAGTCGGAGATTCGGTAAAAGTTACTTGTTCGAATTAGCATTTTGTACAGCTGTTTCAATCGTTCAAGCATCTGTGGACTAAATAGCTGTGGCATTGAATTAATGACAGACATTTTCTTCCCAGTAAACTTTATTTTATTTTATTTTATTTTTTTCCTTCGGTCGTTTTTAAATGTCTCGGAACTTAGCAGCGCTCAAATTAGATTATGGAGAATGTCACGTTAAGGTTTAGCTTGCTGAATCAGTTCCAAACAGCATGTATGATATGTTATTCTTTCAACGATTACCAGCAGACATTTTTTCTGATTTTAATGTTTTTTTTTATAACAGTTCAAGTACAGCGTGCAAGCTTTTCATTCCAAATTATTCATTCGGTTTTTTCATTCATTTCATTCGCCTTTTATTCCAAATAATGCAAAAACTTATGAGTTGGATTTTCAACGATTTTCTTGGTGAATGCCATTATTATTAGCCCAAATGGCGTTAGCCCAGAGGGGCTATTAATTTCGTTTTGGCATTTTGCGTTGAATCACTATAAACGGCGTATCACTTTTCACATTGTTGCCACCAAAATTTTATCGCGCTGTGTTATATTTAAAGAAATTAAATAACGAAGAATCTACATAAATGTATGTATGTTTTTCGCATTGCGATAAAACAATGGTACGTAGAGCCATCCAATTTTGAATAACGTAATCTTCCGCCGAATATGGGCATCTGCAAGCCCTAATTTGGAACTTGGAATTTGTTTTATCATCGATTTCAAATTTTGTAACACTTTAACGAATTCTTGATTAATAAATTCAACGATTTCAAAGCGAGCATTGGCAACACTGTACGGAAACAAAAACATTTTTATCTCCAGCGAGCGAGACTGTGCATCGGAAATTCTAAAGATAAGCTCATTTTAAAATTATTTTGCGATATTGAATTGAGTTTTAAGGTTCCAGTACCAAGAACATGATATTTAAGAAATAAAGGTAACACATAAAACGTTAAAAAAAGTCGCTTTGGGCGTAATGTAAAATCTGAAAGCTTTCAGATTTTTTTAATTATATTAATCACAGCTAAATTAGTACTGATTTTTAACTGTAGCAATTAAATTATAATTTAAGAGCACCCAAAGGAAATTTTAATTAATTGCTTCTAATTTGCTGTATTTAGCCTAACGCTTTATTTCATTATTTAATTGATATTTTCCAGGGTTTTTAGTTGCTTAGAAAAGCAATATTTATCCAGAACACATTTTATTTGCGTATTTATCACTGCTAAATTTTATTTAACAACTACTTTGTGTTTTGTTTAGTTTAGTTTTTATTACTTATTTATTTTTCTTACTTATTTCTATTTCGCCGCGATAGGAATTTGAATAATATGTCTCGATGACAATTTATCCAAAGCAATAGGAGGCCCCTGACCTCATGTAGCAGAAGTGATGTCACCGGAAGTACTAGCATATTTATTCAGATTATAACCGGAAAATGGTACCACAACAGCTATATTAAGGTAGATATACCCCCTCCCCCAATAGTGGTTTATAACCGTTGACCACTACTAAGGTCGGAAGCGGTGGTCTCTTTATTATGGAGGCACCTAATAGGTGGGCCTTCGTTACCACCTAGGAAGGGAAGGACAAATTACATCCATGCCTTCGCCGGGATCCGAGTCCGGGCCCTTCGATATGGCATCAGTGTCACTAACCAACTTCCTGTCTGGCCAGCTTGAAGAAGAAATCTATGCTTTTTTTTCGAAGCTTAGTTTTCCTTTTGCGTTAACGACCAATATTTGCCATTTTAAGCCACTTGCTTAGAACGGATGCCATTACGCACTATGAATTTTTCCCTTATTTTTTATATTATATTATTTTTAATTGAATAACTAATGAATATGTCATTGTACAATTATTTAATATTTAACTATATTTTAATTAAGATGATAGAAACTTAATCGCAATGAATTTAGTGCAATCTCAAGAGTTTAAAATAGCTGCCGTTAAGAAACCGATAATTAACGCCGTTCTTCGTAACTGCGAATCTTCTCGGCTTGTTAAAATAATGCAACCTGATCACCTTTCGTAGAAACAACCATAATGTCAAGAAAGGATTTGTGGTTTCTTTACGTTGAGTAATCGGAAGATTATGGCGCTTAAATTTCATCTTGGTATTAGACTGGTTTTTAAGTCATCTCTAAATTTATTTTTCGCTTTCCTTGCTGTTTCATTCTCTTTTTCTCTTTTCCGTCATAACTTCTATTTTTCATAATTTATTCTTTTCCCATTTTTACTTTACGAGTAGGACTTCTATTTTAGTATTTTTTCCCCATTTTAAACTTATTTTACAAAAGTAAATTTGATTTCCACAATACTATTTTTCTTTTCATATTTTTACTTAGTAAACGAACATTTTTTTTCCTCATATTTTTCCTTTTATTTTGGAAAAGTAAGTTCTTACTTTATTTTTACTTTTCGTTTAACAGTTTTCTTGTTTTACTTACTTATCCATGTCTCAATTCTTTTTCTCAAAAGTAAATTTAGACATTTTCTAGGCGAATTCTATATTAGAATAGAGATTTGAATACCGGAATAAGATTAATTCACTCTATAGACTGTTAATCGAATGTTGTAATTCAGGAATAATATTTCACTTAATGCAAAATCTATTTAAACCAATGCATATTGATTCTCCCTACTTTTGTTGAAGTACATATATCAAAACACTTACATTTCTTAATTGAACTTGCTAATATTCAATCGAATTTACTCAAAATATTATTTCTTTTTATCTAGTACAGGAAGGATTAATATTACTAAAGCAGATTCTACTGATCTTCTTAAATGGATTACTTACCAAATATATCAAAGTACTCGCTAAACGTGAAGCAGAGTTTGATTTTCATCACGTGAAAGTATACAGAAAAACGAATAATGAAAAAACTTTTAGTTCTAGTTCAGCATGGCAACTGTGATGTCTCTTCCGCTTATATTGTGAGTCCAATATGCAGGCACTTCGGGGAATCATGTTACTCGTGACGTGCCTTCCATAATATGAGAATAAGGGACTTGCTACAGATATAAAATTAGTTAAAAAAAAGTGCAATATCCAGTACGTCTTTATTCATATTTGAGGAAAACCACTTTGTGCAGCTTAAAATGAATAAAACATAGTTCAACGTAAAATTTAACACAAATAAAAATGGAAGATATCACTGCCTTGCAGTTTGGTTGGTAGTAATCTGATATTATCAAAGCGTTGTTGGTCCGATAAATATTGTAGACGTTATAGTGCTTCATATGCAAGTGGCAATACTAGACCGAAAGAAGCGAGATGGAATATTTTTTTTGGGGGGGGGAGGTTAAGTGATTACGGCAAAGCCTCGAGGGTTATCTGTCTAAGGGGAGGGATGTCTTCGTGGAAAACTTTCTAAGTGAAACTGGCTCGTATACACGTTACACATTGGGAAACCACGAAAACACCCATGCAACGAGCCCGTTCATGGGATTCGAATCTCAGACCGAACTACCAGTGTTCGGCGACTTTACCGCTCATCCGCTGGTGGGCTCCGAGATGGAATAAGACCAGTTTTCCCTTGACTTAGATATGCACAGAGTAGAAGCTAAGACATTCTGCAACGTAGTTTCCATTCTGAATCTGTTAGGTCTACAACCATGGAAAAAAAAAATCATAAACATGAAATAGTCTAGTTTGTGAATGTATAACAGTCACTTTTTCTGTTCCTTTATTTTTTTAAAGAAGTGGAAAATCAGAAGAGCAAGCTAAGAATTGAATTCCAAAACCACGCCCATTTTTTACCTCGAGAACTATTCATGGTAGCTGATTGGACTACAGATAACAATTACTACTCGATAAAATAGTTTTTAAACGAGTTCAAATAAATTTACATTTGAGGGAGCATACTGATATACTGAGAACAGAAAATTCCTGCTTGCTTTATACAAAACGCAGCACAGATGGTAAATCAGAAGATGCATTTAACTCAAAGTCTCAAGTTTCTATTTCTGTCTGCTGTTTTCTGGGAGTTTTCACGTGTGCTGCTATTCCCCTGGACTTTTCTTAGAAAGTCCTTCATCAACACATTCTTTCTGACGCTTTGCCATAATTTGTTAACCATTCAACCAGCTGACATTCACAAAGCCGCAATAAAGTATTTCTGAAACTTTTGTAGAGGGTTTATTACATCAGATTCGCAGATTTGAAGAGTTTGACGTATCTCGAGTCTGTTTAATTGGGAGCCTTCAAGGGTTTTAGGGAAATCCACTGCTGAATTGCTTTTTACATCATTTCTTTTGGCAGTGACTTTTCCTTTTGCTTCACTGAATAATAAAAGTAAGCTTTCCTAGCGCAGCTAAAGTAAAATGGTGCCAATCCTTGTACGGAAGTTGTTTATAGTCAAATAATCATGAGTCTGAGCGCAAGCTTTTAGAATGGTGCTTAGGCATAAAAGTGCAGCCACGTTTATGGAGGAAAGTATTTAACTTAAAACTAATGAACTTTAAAAAGATTCCTGCACAATTATGTGGAGTCACCGCTTTTAAATAGGGTTTAATGAAACCAAAGAAAATATTATTTACTCAACTACACCCCGGTAGATGGGGCTTTAAACTTATTGCTCAACAAGGCTATTTCAACAATGTTATTGCAATTAAATTAAAATCTAACCTTCATAGAACTACCTGAATTTTTATGGCAGTATGATTTAGGGATTATCAAGTGAACCTGTTGAACTTTGACAGAAATGCACAAAAGTTCTGGTACTTTTATAAGACTAGGCACCGTTAGGCAATCTTCCCCCAACAAAGTTATTTAGAAGCCACTGTCATGCATGAAGACACGAGGATAAGGCGGCGGCGCTCAAATGGTTTTTAATGGAAAAGAAAGGAGAGAGAGAGAGAAAGATCTACTCAGGATTGGGAAAAGCGCCAAAAAACGTAAAGTGCGAAATCTGTCGAAACTCATCAATTCGAGCCGGGTGTTGTTAAAATTGGCTTTGGCAGCGCTTTACGTGTAAATTAGTAATCATCGCGACCATTTTTCATCGGTGCGTGTGGGCTGGTTTCCAAACCGGTTATCAACGCTACGGGTGTCGTCGGAACGGAAGACCAGAAAATGGACGATCGCACGCCTCCGGGGTGATCCGCCAACCGAGGGAGAATTAATAGACCCCACCTGTGCTGCACTGGCCAGAATTTTGAGATTCTTGGAGGATGTCATCAGTGTTGGCAATTTTGCTGGTAGCAAAGATAGACATGCTAAATAAAGGTAATGAATATAATAAAGTGGTCTGAAACAAAATAATGTAAATCTGTTGCAACAAAATATCAGTTATCGGAGCATGAAAGTGATCTCGTATTACTGATAACTCACATGAGTCAAAAGGCCACGGTCATTATGGATTAATTTAACATTCGAAAAATTCCGCTAATTTATATGGCGTAGTATCACATTTTACAACTTTTTAAACCTTGATGAATTTAACGCTGGGTAGAAACACAGAAAAATGAACTTGTAGCATTTAATTTTGTAGCGCTGTATTTATTTTATACTAAAAATACATGGCAATTTTTAAGAATAAAAACTGTAAACTGTTCCAGTTATATTTTAATCTGAATATCAATGATAAAAAGTCTGATATATATCCGAATGTTTTAAACGTTAATAAAATGCCCTTTAGAGATTCATAATTATGTTAATCGTCTCCGCTGGTTAGTTATGCTAACACCAGAGAAAGTAAAGTTAGGTAAGCAAGAAGAAAGTGCTGTTAGCTGCCAGTTATTTTGGGACGGATCAAAGGGATTAGAGATTATGTCGGAAACAAAGTTAAGATTGTTTATTGTGGAATAATAGGAAAATTAGTATCCCAAACTATCAGTATAAAACAAAGCTGTTTATAGAAAATACAAAATGGAAAAGAAAAAACAGCAATAATAGAAAATGATATCATAATATCTGAAAGCTGTTTTTGTTCAAAATATTACAGAATTCAATTTACGTACGTAATAATCATAATATATAAATACTATACGATAATAAACAAGTAATTCCTATCGACTTATTTACTCGCGTTTTGAACTCAATGTGTTTGTTCCAAGTTCTCTAGTACGTATTGTTTCTTTTAATCTTTTATAATTCTTCATTTCTAATTTGCTTATTCTTTTATTGTCTGTAGTATATATATGTAGAATACTGATTAACTTTACGTAATCTAAGGAACTTATTCCCAGATTAAACTGCTTGAAAATACAAGCGAATTTTAATTGTATTTTTTGTTAATTTTAATAAGAGTATTTTTCTAGCTATTGCTTTTTTAACTATCTTTGGATTAACCTTAAACATTCTGCATTACTGCATTCAATTAAGAGTTAACTGCATTTAATTCTTTATGTAGTTTGCATATAGTTTTCTTTTATACTTTCGTGATTGCCATCCATTGATCACTTGAATCTTAAAATCATTTTATGGATTCTTTCTAGCTTCTGATTGTTGCTAAATTTCTTTCAAATTCTTGCAATGACTAAATCACAGAGTAATTTTAAAATTCATATTTTACCTTTGTGTAAATGATATTAGTACTTAAAAACTACTTCTATTATATTACAGCAACCCCCCTAAATAAATGTGAAGATCAAGCTGCAGTTTTCATCATAAAAAATTCATGGATACTTTTAGTACAAGTTTTCCGAATAACCCATGTGAGCAGAATTGAAATTCGAAATGATGGATAACCCGTGGACAGATGCCTGCTGGACGTCTTCACAGTGGTGCCCCATCATAAAAGTAAGAGCACCTTTGTGGTGGTTCATATTCGAAACACCAAGAAACTTCACAAAACTGCTCCAACTTAAAGGTGCTAGCCAGCATTCTCATGAAGATCAGCTTTTAACCCGAAATAAGCACAAAAGTGGCGCCAACTTATTTTGGGACATCGCCATACAAACAGGATTTCCCTTATACCTGATTGTGTACTTAATTCTGCTTGTGTAACGAGGATGTAGCATGAAGATGCATCCACCTTTATAAAAGAATGCTTTTCTCCGAGTTACAAATTGATCTGGGTAAGGATTTTATGAAGATTTGTGTCTGGCCTATCTGCATGCCGGCATCTATACGCCAAGAACCGCCTTTGGGACAGGATTGTTGTTGTTGCTAATGCTCACTTGTCTGAGCTATAGTCAGCCCAAGCTCACGAAATTAGTCGTGGCAAGGAGCGCAAGTTTGCGGCTGTCGTTGGCAACGGCCTTGAGCACCTTACAGGTGACAGGGCGATTTAGTTGAGTTCCGCCCCCCAATTTTGATGGAAAGCACCCCGGAGGGACGGTTCCGAGGGTCTCCCACCCCTCTTCCCCTACCATCAACTTCTCGAGAGGACTTTCGGCTCTCCGCATGTTTAGAGTGCCCCCAGCTAGGAAGCGATCTTGCTTGCAAATTTGGGAAATTTTAAGCTCATACATCTGCTTGTATTTCCGTGATTGAATAATTCAGGCAAAGAATTCATTTTAGTATATTATTAAAACAAAAAGTAACAATTCTTCCCTTTTTTTCTGCAGAGTTCTTGAGTCTCTAGCTTCAAAGTTTGACTTAACCTATCAGCAGGGGCAATATCTTCTTGTTATTATTGCAGAAGTGTTGCTGTTGTTTTGGTGATATTTAAAAACTAAATTCTAAGCACTTAAAACGAATCACTCCGGCAAAAGCTTGCCCTATCGATTTTAACACTTCAACTTTTGATTAAACAAAAGCGGTTTTTTCTTTTTCCCCCAATTGATTTTTAACATGGGAATTAAACTGAGAAATGTTCTATGGATTTTTCTGAGCTCTTTTCGCAAAACTTTTAAGAATTTTAAGAAGAGCAGAATATTATATTTCCGCCTCACATTATGCAAAACTCTGATTAATTAACGTTTTGTATAGTCAATGTCCTGTTATAAACCCTTATCAATATTGGCTGGACTACCTTTAAGAATGCTAAGACGTTTTAGGAAATGATGTAATGCTAGAAGAATTATGGCATTACATAAGCATGGCATCATGGCATGCTAATTAAAAATATTCTGTCTAAAAAGTATGTAATGTGTGATAGTAAACATATTTTTTGCTATTATTGTTTATTTATTCTCATTATAATACAATAGTTCCCAAACTGTGCTCTATGATGCTTTGGGACCCCTCAGGATGGTTTATTAACTTCGGAAAATATTCCAAAACTTTCGTAGATGTAATAAATATTACAGTACTACATGGTTTTATAACCGATCTATCGATGCATTGGTGGTTTTATAATCGAGTTATCGATACGTTAGTGCTATAATAAGAAAAACGTCTAACAGATAGTGTGCGAACCGCTGTTTATGGAAAAACATTCATCTGCTTATCAACTGGTGCGAAAATTACTCTTAAGAGCAAGATGCGGATATCATGCTCGTTTGGATTCCAGGCTCTTTCAAAGCTTTTCAAAGCAGGATTCAAAGCTCTGTCTGTTTCAGTAGAAGGAAAATTAAGCGTTATTGATAGTTTCGATTCTACTTTAAAGACGCGATTCAATAGCAGGAAACTAATTAACTTCTGGATATCATTAAAAATTTAAAAGTCCACATACAGTGCCATGTTTGTGCAAAGCTCGGTTTTCGGCAGTCTTTAAAGTAGAAAGCAAGTAGGGTGAATCTAATGAATTCTTTCATGAAAGAAAAGCCCATTAGAGCTATCTGCCTAACGTATTTTTCCGCACGTGCTTCCGTGGAAGACTTTTTAAGGAAGACTGGCTCGTGTTCACGTTACACATGAGATAACGCGTAAACCAACAATGCAGCTAGCTTACTTGGTTGGATTGAACCTTAGTTAAAGTACCAGTGTTCCGCAGTCTTATTCCCACGGATAAAATACATCGAATTCAAAGCTATAACTCAGGGAAACAAGTTTCTTCCAGAGCTTGTAAATATACCTTGGTTTATATGCAATAAGACTATCATAAAACATCAAGGTAGACTACATCAATGATCATACATACAACAGTGC
The DNA here is from genome assembly GCA_000611955.2 of Stegodyphus mimosarum. Lineage (NCBI taxonomy): Eukaryota > Metazoa > Arthropoda > Arachnida > Araneae > Eresidae > Stegodyphus > Stegodyphus mimosarum. Next base: position 55,749 of record KK118632.1, read on the forward strand.
CATGAAATTATATCTTATCACGAAGCATCACCAGAACACCATCATTGTCGCCCAGAAATCAAATTCTTTTCCGTTTGAGAAACAACTTTATCCGGTTGATATCATTTTTGTCCAAACTTCTCACCGCCATCGCCAGCAGTGGCCAATCCCGTTATAGGCAAATGTCCGCCACTGGGGAAAAAAAAAGAAGGGGGAAAAAAAAAACTGGTTCTGCATTTTTTTTTTTTTTTTTTTTTTTTATGGTACCAAACGTATATATATGATTAGATTATTTCCTAGGAAATGATCAGAAAATTTATATAAAAAGGCGTACTCTTGGGAAAATCAAAAATTGGAATTTGTAACTGATTAACTGTTAAATTAATATGCGCAACAAAATTAATGCTAAATTAATATCAACGATAGCGCAGGATTTAACTTTTGAAGTTCTTTTTAAATAAATTTGAAATTTCTTAATAATTTTAAACTATTTTTTCTTCCATGTATTTCTTCAAACGCGCACATACATACGCACACATGCATATATATATTCACCCCCTTACCTAGCTTAGAAGCCATTGTCTGGCCTTTATTTTCGCAATCGTTGGACGTAGTCATAAAGTTTAATTACATAAATGCTTTAAATAACGAAAATATTCCTGTTAAATTTTTTAAAAAAATAATTATCGATAAATAACGACATCTAACGTTCAGTGTGGTCTCCATGTTCTTATAGTTATGTTTGGGAAAGTTTTATGCTCTATCGCAAAAGATAAAATTCTAAGAAGTTTGACTCCAGTACGAAAAATATTAACCAGGATTTTTTAATTTAAAAAATTTGCAGTTTTCGATGTCATTTTTAACTTGCCTTGAGGGATCGGTTATTCTGATGTGGTTAAAATAATTCGAGAAAGTAAGCTTAAACTAAGTGCAGCAAAAAATGTGTGTTATTTAATAGGCCGTACAAGGAAGTCATGTGATTCCACATCAGATTTTTTTAATTTAATCAATCTGTTCTCATCGAACACACTATTAGTGTTAGGAGACTCTAGTTAACTTTAGACGCAATGGAAAAACATTTTTTAAAAAATAGCACTTTGAAGCGAGAATTTTACTGCTTATTGCATGACTTCTGTTCTGTATTCAGAAAAGTATGCCCACAATATGCAAATTTTAAGTTGCTGTATGATATACAGAAAACTGTTTTTCAGATATAAAGCATTTTCTTCCAAGTTCCTTTCGTATTGTTATTATTTCTGATAGCTGATTTTATAGAAATAAGTTGAAATCAAAAGCAGGAGCTATAGTTTTTGCAATAACGTAAAAAAACTTCCTTTAGAGTAATGCATTAACTTGAAAAATAAAGTTAGCTATTTTTCAAGTCTTAATGCCCACGTATTTCTACAGAATTAACAGAACAAGTGAGATTATATTGTGCTTTTTATAGAAAAACTGGAATTCGCGAGCCGAAGGAATTTCATGAGCAATATTAGTGTCGTTTTACCATCCAAATATCTGAAGCAAATATCTTAGTTCAAACAGCAGTAGATCATTTAATTAGTTCATTAATTGCGAACTTGACAGAAGAAATGTAATGTTTTTTCCACTGCAAATTACAACTATACGTTTTCATTGTGCAATTCAGCAAGATCCGAAATATATCAACAAGATAGCAGTTTGCCAACATGTTTGTTTCGTGCTTTTCCAGTAGCTATTACCTATTTTAAAAGTAGCGTAGGAAAGTATAAAATGCAAAAGCGAAATTATTTACTTCCCGTACGTTATTTTTGAATATTAAAGCGTTGCTTGATATTTGAAATTATTTAAAAATTTTATACACATACCGTAATTTAAAGAATTAAATTGCTTATCATTTTATCGTAATCTAATTTCTGGTCAAATTATGATTATTATATTAATAATATTTCAAAAACAAGAACACTATCAGTACCGACGTGCTGACGTACTCTCAAGAGATCCTACAGCTGCATACTGCTCGTGAGACTTCCTTTAATAATGCCCGGCACTGAATTAAAACCTGAGAGTTAAGAACATTTGACATCAAGGAAAGACCAAAACTAAATTGAATTTTACTATTTTCAAAACAGTGTTGCAATTTTAGATCTTCACAATTATCATTACAGTTTCATCAACTATGATAAAATATAGCCATTTCACCTGACATTCAATTATATAATATCATCTTTTATCAAGTAACGTTTGACATTAATAGAATATATAATAAATAACACCTAGCGACAAGCAATTCTCATCAGTAGTAGTTTCTCAATGGCATTGACAGCAACAATTTCACAGTTTTTTTTACAGAACTCTCTCGAAACGAATGTGGCGAGAATCGTTAATACACATATTTAATTAATTATTCTTCTCCAAGCCGCTGTTTAATTGCCATTTAAGTCACGTGGTCTCCTCTATGCATTTTCTCGCTGACTGGTGTAATTTGTACTGGTAGGGGTTCCAGGAGACATGCAATGTATTCTTTTTTTCGAGGGGGGGATTTCCCTTATTCATAGGCAAATTAAAAAATGAATGCCTCTAACTTATGCCAAAATTAGAGTTTTAAAATTTATGAAGAGAGGTTTATTTTAAAAAACTCAAAACTATCAAAAGTAAAGCAGTCCTTCAAAAGAATCGTGCGAATTTTGGGATATGAAACGCACATGTCACCTAACAGAACTGACTTCATTTGCATCCCCATGCAATGTAAAGAACTCGTTAAATAGTTCATAGAGGGCTAATGTTATTACGTTGCTTAGCCTTCACGCATGTGACAAGAATTGGTCATCCAGTGTGGTATACTGCCGTACATTTCGCGGATGAAATCTGTTGGGGAGTGTTATTTCATGCATCCTTTCAATCCGTCGGTTTGGCTGATTTTCATGAAGGTTAAGATTTTTTCAGAAAGAAAGAGCTTCCAGAAATGTAATCTAATAAATTAGCCGAACAAACTGATCTCCGAGAAGATTTTTGACGCCGCTTATTAAAATCCCATCCGTTCCAAACGTATTCGAGTTTAATAAACGAGGACGTGAGTGTTGCAAACCGTTATATCTGCTTCCAACTTTTCAAGTAAAATAATAACTAACAATTACTTCATTAATTAATAATTAATGCTTAAATTAAGGTATTTACATAATTTTAAAGTTCATTATTTAATTTTTTACAAAAATATTATCTATGATTACATTCTCGATGAAATTTTCTCTCTTACAAAGAATTGCTCTTTATTTCATATCGTTCAACAACCATTTCTTAACTACCGGGTGGCCATAATTAAACTAACAGTGTTCTGTAGCGCGATCTATTTGCGAGAATGACGCCACATTTTGTAGGAAGATTAAACAAGACGGGGGACGAAGGATTCCGCGAAAAAACAAATTAGTTCCAAAAGTCACCGCTAGGGGAATATTTGGCGCTGTGTAATAGAAATTTGAGTGCTAACAAATGCAAATTAATACGGAATAAAATTACCTTTTATTATGCACATTTTCTGATCAAGTTCAAGTGCACTATGGCAACACTTTCAAAAAAGCGTAAAATCTACATAAACACCGATAAAGTCTCGTGATCTGCAATATCACGTACGCTGAGTAGAAGAAGAAGTTCTTTATTCCAATTTCACGTTACATCCATTGGTGACATTCCCAACAGAAAGAGTCATTAGCCGCTACTTTCCAACTGCATGGCCACCTTGGTCGCCCGATCTTACCTCATGCGACTTCTGGCTATGAGTGTACCTTACGTCCAAGTTCTATCAAGGAGTGGTCCAGGACCTGGCCCAAGGCGTTAACTTCCGGAGTACCTTTGCAACTTAATGCAATTACCTCCACAACATCATTAAGAAAGACTGATTTAATTAAGAAAGAGCAGTAGCTAAATGCAGGAGAAAGAACAGTTAAGGGTTGAATGAAAAGGAAATAGATAAGAAGTTGAGAAGGAAATAGATAAGAAGTAGGACCTGGCTACGTTGAAGGATAACATATCATGGACTGTACGGGAGATTCCTGCAGACATGTTACTTTCTACTGTTGTGCATACTGTACACAGAATGCAATATGTGGTCCACAACAACGGCAGCCACATTGAACCTCATTTGAATGCAAAATAAAAGGTAATTTCCGTATTGATTTGCATTTGTTAACACACTATTTTCTATTACACAGAGCCAAATATTCCCCTAGCGGTGACTTTTGGAACTAATTTGTTTTTTCGCGGAATCCTTCGTCCCCCGTCTTGTTTAATCTTCCTACAAAATGTGGCGTCATTCTCGCAAATAGATCGCGCTAGAGAACACTGTGAGCACTGTCAGTTTAATTATGGCCACCTGGTATATCTTTGATTTCATAAACTTGCAGGTAGCTTTTTGGATCAGTACCTTTCAGCTTTAATTTATTAATTTATTAATTAGAATTATTTAATTTATTTTTCTCATTAAACTATATAAAAATTATTGTTTCCTTTTAAAGCATTAATTGCCATATCCATTTTAATTAAAATTTATTTCATAAAACTTTTTCTTAATTATATTTTATTTTCAATTTTTTTGTTCTGAGTTGCACATTATCAATAATGAAATTTTTAGTCATTATTAAAAGCACAAGCAATAAATTATAAGAAAATTATGAAATAAAAGTAACTGATCGTTATTCAGAGAAAGAAGAAGTCGTTTGAATATTCAACTTTGGAAATTGGATGGAACAACAATGTTACTTCACGACCACTATACTTGAAGCTAAAATGACAAAACGAATATCGCCAATTCGTTATTAAGTGCTCCAAGGCTGGAAAACTTCGTTATTAAATTTGCCAAAATGGGAAACTTAAAAGGCTTTTTCCCCCATCTGCTTCAGACTGCAATATATTAAAAAAAAATGTAGAAAATCCCTCAAAAATATTTTTTGATTAATATTGTTTTAAAAGAAGGTTTTTTTAAAACGATCTGTGAAAATTTTAAAACTTTTTATCTGATGCATTTTTAGATGCTGAAATTTAAAAATCACGTCAAATAAATAAAAAATCGAGCAATTTTCAAAAATTAAGTTTGGTTTGGTTTATTCGATTACGGCAGAGCACACGAGGGCTAGCTGCCTACAAAAGTAAGCTGCGAGTTTCATTGAAAAGACTTTTTTCTCGTTGTATTCGATGGAGGAAACTCTAAAATCCTAAGATGTTTAGTTTTTTCGTTAAACGAAGCTATGCGCGAAAAATCGTTTAAACATTAAATAAAATAAATCTAAATCGAATTTTGAAAAACTCACTTCACTGCATTCCATTATCATCGAAAAACGATGTGCGTTCAAAATTTTAACTCGATATAGCTTATAAGGTGAAACAGGTTAAAATCCGATGAGAAATTTCTACTAGAAAACACTACAGAGAAACACCATGAGTGAACTAAGTAAAAGCTTATGATTAAATAGATATTTGCTACTCTTTTTAAAGCTCACAGATATCCTCATGGGGGGGAGGGGTTAGATTTCGCCCAAACAGTACTCGAATTTCATTTTTTAATTTACATTATGCAGGTTTTTCATTTCTGAAATTCTAGCATTTGTTCCTGCATTTCATTTTTCAAAGTAATATGACACAAATAAAAAATATTAAGATATTATAGATAGATGCATATTACCATATGAATAAAATTAAAGGAAGTAATATTGGATTTCAATTTATACTTTGTTTTTATTTTTCCTTTTCACCATCTGATTTTATTTTGTGTTCTAACAATAGCAATACTATGCGGAAGAAATATGCTTAAAAATTTTGCAGCGGAAATATTAGGATATTAGAACTATATTTTATTTACCATACTTAAAATAACCCTTATAACATGCTACGAAGAAGTACAGATAAAGTATTTTTTTAAATGATTCACTTTCTTACGTTGATGAGCAATTTTATAATTATGACAATAAATAGAAGATCATATGCATTGTCAGTAGCAAAACGTGCTGTCATATTTCTGATTTTTATATGAAACAAAAAGGTTTTTGTCACGAAATAAAAACGATAATAATTGTTTGATGTGTAAGCAAGTATAAAAATAGATTTAAAAAAAGAAAAAGAGAATGGGGGGGGGGAATTAAAAATCTGAAAGCTTTCAGATTTTATACTAAGCCCAAAGGAGTGTTTTTTTTTTAGCGTTTTGTGTGTTACTTTTATTCATTAAATTCCTATTCTTCGCTCTTAAACCATAAAATTCAATGCAACGGCAATATCAAAAAGCATATGCCGCCTAGACGGTATAATGGTTAGAGGAGCCTGACTGCGATACCAGGGTCCGGGTTCGAATCGCGGAGAAGGCATGGATGTAAAATTGCCTGTCCCTTCATAAAATGGTAGCAGTGGCCGCCTATTAGGTGCCTCCCCAATAAAATGGCAACCACTTCTGGCCTTGGTAGTGGAAAATGCAGTTATAGGCAAGTACCCGCCATTGGAAAAAAATATCACAAAATATTTAAACACAGCATATCTTTAGAATTTCTGATACACAGTCTCGCACGCTGGAAATAAAGATTTTTTTTTTTGTACAGTGTTGCCATTATTCGCTTTGAAATCACTGAGGTTGTTATTCAAAAATTCGACATATTTTATAAAATATGAAATAGATAATAAAACAAACTCCAAATTCAAAATTTGGGCTTCCAGATGCCCATATTCGGGTGGAAACTTTCAACATTCAAAATTTGGTGGCTCTAGGTGCCGTTGTTTTATCACAATGCCAGAAACATACATACATTATGGAAATTCTTCATTAGCGAATTTCTTTAAATATAATACAGGGCTATAATATTTGGTGGACCAATTTGAAAAGTGAAACGCCGTTTTATAGTGGACGACGTAAAATGCCAAAATGAAATTAATAGCCTTTCTGGGCAAATTGCTTCTTTATAATAAAGATAATAATAATAGTGAAAATCTTAACTTCCATTTTTTAGAGCAGTTTTATTAATAATATCATTTAGAGTCAGAAATACACATTTTATGCGTTCTGGAATTGTATCTATTTGCTTCAGTTTCTGTGCATAAATTCTGTATTAACAAAAGCAAGAATTAATAATGTATTAGCAGCTACATATTAACTCATTTACATGCTCTGCATTATGATTAATCATATTTATAATAAGTTTTCCTTAAGACTAAAAAAAGTTTCCAAATGCAGCAATAATTTAATTAGAGATTATACATAGAAATTCGTTGTATACAAGCGCTAATACTTCCTAAGTAAGAATAATTCTGTAATTGACGTATAAGCGATAATTAGATCGTTTAATAATTATGTTATTAAACAATGTCGTATATATAGAGAATTATATATATATATACGATCAGTGACAATAGCTACTTTTTCAATACTTAAAATTCTTACATTTGATTTTAGTATTTTTGCGATTAAGGATTTTTCTTTGCAGATTTTTATATTTTTAAAAAGAAAAAGAGGTCTAGAAAATACTAATTTAAAATAATAATTAAAATAGTAAAAATTTCTTTTAATAATTTTTGGTTTTAAATTGAATTTCGGTTCCTTGGAGATGGTATGTGGAAAGTTTTCTAATTCGACATGTATATATCTAAATAAAAATTGAGAAATTTCAAAATAAGATTGTATATATATTATCAAAGTCAGGCAGTATGCACAGTTTTTGCATTTTGAAACATATGTGCTTTTGCTTTTTGTATTTTCTGTTGGATAGCAGCCCACTTTTCATTATTTAGTTTTAATTTAATTTTAACCTCTTGGTTATATACTGTATATGCACAGTATTATAAAACACATATTTAAAAACTAAAATTATGTTTAAAATTAAGAAAATTTCTGAACTTTTTCGTAATTAAGAGACTGGCATTAATAACTGTGTAGGGCTGCTATTGTAAATGGAAGCTAAAGTCCTGCAAACCCTACTAGGCAAACGAGTCGTGGCTTTGTCTTAAACAATTCACAAAATTTCGAAAAATTTAAAGTAAACTTTTTTTTTATTTGAGTCTTAATGTAACAAAACAGGCACAACGTGTGCTACAGACGAAACTTCCATTATTTGTGGATATTTAAATTAATATAACAGACAGTTAAATTCAAACGTTGATGGCATAGTCTAAGACTACACCTTAAATGTACTAAGATTACGCTGGCTCAGATATTTCATTGACTCGTATTTCAAAAATCGGCTAGCGATAATGCTAAAGCCAGAATATAGCCTTTAAACAGGGCTGGTGAAAATACTAACAGCAAAACGCGACTGCCAGAAGCTCTAATGTAAAGATTCAAAACCCCCACCTTAAATACACACAAAGCTAATTTGCATTCTGGTGAGAAATACGGAAAGGAGAAGTTATAGTAAAGTCTTAAATCAGGATAACTGGCTAATTAACATAATATACTTCGCAACTGAACAACTTCTCAAAAACAGTAACATAAATTTTCATAACGATTCATGATTCCCGTTAACTGAGGAAATGCAATGTTCAAAACCGCATAAATTAGATAAAAATGATCTTTATAATGGTGGATTGATTGAATATAATGAATTATTTATATTTTCTGTTATTTTTCTTGTGTATGTTATTCACTAATATTCCAAATAAGTACTACGGAAAATTACGTTCCGTTTTAAAGCAAGTAAACTTTATAAAATTTTTCGCTTATTGTAGCAATGGGTACTTCTTTGCTTGTTAGTCAAAAGATAAAGATCAATATGATCATAAACTTATAGTTAGCCTTATGATATTTGTACATCTGTTGCAAAACTGGACGAAAGACTTTCTAAGTATCTTTCATTAAAAAGTCGCGATATGTATTCAGCTGTTGAATACGCAGGCAGTTATGGTATCATTAAGCTAGATGACAGTCAAAGAGGTAATTACGAATTGATTATGGCAAAGCACCAGCGATGTATGGATTGCTTTTGTCTAGAAAGTTTTAACAGCTCATATTTATGTTACACATTGGAAAACCCAGATCAACCCTTGGAATTACCTCTCGTGGCCCACAAAAGGTATCCGAGACAAAACTTATAGGCAGAAACCTCCTGAATATTGTAGGGACTTTTTTGTATCGTGGAAAGCCGATTGCTATGGTGGGAACGCTAAGATAATATAGTAAGAATATGACAGTACTGCGGAATGAATACCTAGATCTCATAAAGAGTACTGTAGGATTTTTTTCATCGGAATCGCGAAATGGAAGATTTCAGCATTATTAACGTTAGAAATGACGTTAACAGAGCTTTGGAAAGATCAAACGATGATAGCTGTTTTTGATCTCTTTTTTTTTTTTTTTTTTTTGAAAAAACTACAAGAAAAACACAATTGCCGAACTTGAAATCGTCGAATTTGAAGTGAGGCCACAGGCGCGCATGATATGCGTCTGCTCTGAAATTCTAATCATTTGCATATCTCACCTACGCTAATGCAAGCTGTAAATTTCATGTTATTTGCATGCTTCCTTCAGGGTGTTGCATTTACGGTGGTCAGCAGTGTAGTTTAGCATGTATTAACATGTAAAGAATGATAAATATTTTAAGGAGAAAGGTACTTTAAAATGTCAAACTCCAAAATGCAACACATTTTAAAGCTCAGTATCTTTATAATTTTTTTTTTTTTTTTTATTTTTTTTTTTTAAATTTATTGAGTGAACTTTGTATACTTATTTCGATATCCTTAATGATGCATTTGCAACTTTTTTTTTTTTTTATATTCCTAAAACAAAAATGCCTCTTTTTTTTCATCCACATCCATTTAGTATTGCAATACGTTCACGCGCAGCATTATACAAACAAATCAGTATGTTTAGCTGATTTTTTAAATAGAAAAACTATGTACAATTAAGATGATCTACGTTAATAATAAAAGAATTATACCTTCTTAAAATGATAAATATCTTAAACAGAAATGGATCGTAGAATTCCAATACATTGATAATATAGCACTTTGAAAAATACGCAGTGAAATTCAACAAATATTTAAACTTTCTCAAAAACAAAATACACTTATGTCCATAAATTAAGGATAATTCGGAATCACGCGGAAATCGAACTCTAAAATAAATATATCCCCTGTAAAATCACTACACACATCTTCAAGAATCATATGCAAATTTCAGGAAGTAACCAGATGACGCCGATGGTACGTCACAATGACGAGAGTGTAAGAGAGCGATATATAACGAATACAGGCAAAGAAGTAAAATTGTTCGCAGGCGCTTTATAAGCATTTCAGTGCAATAACCGAATAGTTATGACACAAAGGACGCATTTGGATGATTTTTTACGTGGTAGAATTATCGGCCGTCTGGAATGTGGGCGTACCCAACTGGAAGTATCAGACGAACTTGGAATTGCCCAGAGTGTCATCTCCAGGCTTTGGCAACGATTCCAAGATGATGGTAATGTGAGTAGACGTTACAGCACAGGTCGTCCCAGAGTTACAACGCCGAATGAGGACCGGTATTTTGCAGTTAGTGCCAAAAGAAACAGGCTCAGCACAGCCTCAGACCTGTCTCTTCAGCTCCCTTCAGCCACTGGTACGACAATTTGAAGGCAGACCGTGTACAGACGCTTAGGGCAGATTGGTCTATCTGCTCGTAGACCTGTCAGATGCGTTCCACTTACTGCAACTCACTCTCGCCTGGAGTAGAGAGCATGCATTGTGGACACCGCAACAGTGGGCTTGTGTGATGTTTTCCGACGAGTCCAGGTTTAGCTTGCAGTCTGATTCTCGCCGGACTTTCATATGGAGAGCTCCAGGTACCCGTTACCACCAAGAAAACATCATTGAACGACACCGTTACGGTGGTGCAGGAGTGCTCGTTTGGGGTGGAATTATTCTGGGTTCCAGAACTGACCTGCATGTTCAAATTGGAACCATGACAAGCCAAATCTATCGGGACGTCATTCTGGAATAACATGTACGTTTGTTTCGGGGCGCCATAGGCGCACAATTTGTGTTTATGGATGACAACGCCCGTCCTCACCGTGCAAACATCGTAAGCGAATGCCTTCAATCGGAGAATATCACCCGTATGGACTGGCCAGCCTTCTCACCGGACTTGAATCCAGTAGAGCGCGTGTGGGACATGCTTGGCCGACGAGTTGCAGCCCCGTCAACCTCCTCCTACATGTCTACCGGAATTTCAGAGAGCATTTCTTTTTGAGTGGTGTAATATCCCCCAAGATTAGATCGATAATTTGATACTCAGCATGCCTCGGCGTTGTACGGACTGTATTGCATCGTTTGGGAGACATACAATGTATTAACAATCATACCAACTATGTAATATTGGTTTTTTGTAAATAGGTTTTTTTTTGTAATTTGCTCCAGGGAAAAAAAATTGCTAATTTTTTTAATAATATCAAATATATAGCATCTTTTTTTGTTCTTTTAATTTTGTTTAATAAATAAGCTTTACAAATAAGTCAAATTTGTTTTGCTTCTAACTCTTCCTTTGCCTTATTTTGCATTATCCTTAATTCATGGACATGAGTGTAAAATAACTGATTTTTATAATTAATAAACCATACAATAAAATGGAAAATCAATAGTTTGAATTAACCGTGTTTTTAAATTATTCGTTTCTTACCTCGATAATCGAATCTACACTGTATAAACAAAACCGCCTTGCTCTTTAAATCGCAAAAGCTTAGAACTTTCTTTCTTTTTAACTGTAACTTTAATTATGGAGCGAATATTTACAGGGGTCCTTTTTTCATATGTTTTGCTTGTAAAAAATAAAATTTTAATATAAAAACATAAAAGCAAATTTCGATTTTATGTCCATTTCAAATATACCTGAGCTTTCAAATATGTCTTGCAAGCATTTGCAATTTCCTATCCCATTTTATCTAAGTTGAGAGGTGGCAAAGTTTGCTCCAAAAAGAACTCTGGAAGAAACTAATAGTATCCAAGAATCATCCAAG
>KK118632.1:75325-85638 GCA_000611955.2 Stegodyphus mimosarum
ATAAAAGCATGGGATAGAGACCCATTAGCCTTCAGGACATTTCTCTTGCAGACCGTTTACACCTGGGCTCTAAAAATGAGTTTCTTTAAGTTAGTCTGAAAGAGGAAGTCTCTAATAATAACCAGCTGGTTGTTTTCCTAATGATTCATTTGCTGTTACAGTTTGTCACACTGCCTATACGCGAAGTAGTACTGTATCGTCAGTTCTGTTTCACGGGGAAGGGTGTATACATCCGGGTACCTGAGCCGAAGGCCTTACCCCTATCGAACAAAATTAAAAATGCTAATTATGTATGCATTACCACAAAGAAAATTTCTAAATTTTAAAAAACAGTTGAGCTATATGAAAAAATTTAAGTTAAGTAAAAAGTTACATTTTTGTCACAAATGACTTTAAGCAAGATATTAACATTAAATTATTAATAACAAGTTAATATGGGATAAGGATTTAAAGGTGTTGTGAAACAGAGTCAACTTATGGGGAAAGCATCTGGTGAAAGCCTTTCGAGCCGGTGACTAATATCCTGAAAGAGACACATACAACAAATGGGGAAAAAAAACAAGAAGTGGGTGTAACTCCTTCGGTAAAAAAATTTAAAAGGGCAAAAGAATTAAAGGGCAGGTAAATAATAGATAATTTTGAGCAAATTGAAATATTAATTTGACGCTTGTCTTGTCAAAAGGCATAACAAGATACAAAATATGTGCATATATGAGAAGAATATATATATAATATTGTTACGGATTTCGTATTTATTTAGATATTTATTTAGAATTGTAATTAAAATTGCTTTATTTTCCCGTGCAACCCAGACGACTTTTGAAGAGAAAGCTACGTCGAAAAAGTAAAAATAAAAGAGCTCGTGCATTTAGTATTTAATAAATAAATATCTCGTAATTGCTCTTGCCATCCAGAAAAATTGAGAAAAATCGAGAACGTTTTAATGAATAATTAAAAAAAGCTTATAAAAGCCGAATTAAAACACCTCATCTCAGTTGCTGCTGTGTTAAGCGAACTATTTGTTTACCTAGTAGTGTTATTGATTGTAGCGAATTCATTGTGAGATTGTATTAATTTTCTCTGTTTTTAATTGCGTTTTGTTTAAAGTTTGAGATATTGTAATATTGTACTAATATCTCTAAGGAAATATTTCAGAATTTTGCTTTATTTCTTGTGAAAAGAATAAATTTTATTAACTTTTTAACGACTTCTGCATTCAATCCATTACGAACCCGTACGCACGCAACATTTTTTTGGTGTCAGAAGTGAGATTTGAAGGCCAATTCAATTACACTAGCGATGGAAGAACAATTAAGGCAATTTATGGCAGCCTTTGCTGCATTTAAAGAAAAAATTAAAGATGGCCAAGACTCCGTTAAAGATGAAATGAATGCTGTTCAGGAATCTGTTAAAGAGGAGATGAAAGCCGTTCAAGCAGGTCAAGAAGAAATGAAAAAGGAAATTACTTGCGTAATAGAAAATAAATTTGAGGCTATGGAAGGCAAGATAGACGCCGTTGAAAATAAAGTTTCTTCGGTCAAGGAACAGAAGAGTTTCTGCCGTGGAACAACAAATCGATTACAGAGTTTCTTCTGTGAAAGAACAAGTAGAAGAGAGAGTTTCTGCAGTGGAACAACAAATTGATAACAAAGTTTCTGCAGTTGCCAAAGAAGTTGATACCTTGAAGAAATCCTTAGCGACGGCAGAGAGCAATACTGTGGTTTTAAATTCTTACAAATAGGTTAGGTTAGGTTATTTAATTATGGCAAAGCACACGAGGGCTATCTGCCTAAGGGGAGGGATGCCTTCGTGGAGGACTTTCTAAGGGAAACTGGCTCGTATACACGTTACACATGGGGAAAACCACGAAAACACCCATGCAGCCAGCCCGTTCGCGGGATTCGAACCTCGGACCGAACTACCAGTGTTCAGCGTCTTTACCGCTCGGCCGCTGGTGGGCCTTAATTCTTACAAATGCCTGCTCGTTCCTCATTGAAGCTTTCTGTAGTTGCCAAAGAAGTTGATACCTTGAAGAAATCCGTAGCGGCGGCAGGGAGAAATACTGATAGTTTTAAATTCTTACAAATGCCTGCTCGTTACTCATTGAAGCTATCTACGTATGACGCGAAGACCTCTTGGCAAGTTTATAAGACACAATTTTGAATAGTTGCGGATGCGAATGGATGGGATTCCCAAGCTAAGGCCTGTCATCTCGTCGCTTCTCTGAGAGCAGATGCAGCGGATATCCTGCAAATCCTTCCCGAAAACCAGAGATTAGGCGTCGAAGCTCTATCCGACGCATTGAAGCTACGCTTCGGGGAGAAATGTTTGAAGGACTACAGTAGGTTTCAATTAAAATCCCGTCAACAGAAGCCCACCGAAACACTCTAAGAACTCGCCACGGATGTTGAAAGGCTGTCTCACCTCGCCTTTACGGAGTACCCAAGAGAAACAAGGGAAATACTGTCCCTGCAATACTTTATCGACGGCATCCGGGATCCTGAAATACAGAAAGCTCTACGAATGGCGGATGTTAAAGATTGAAAAGCGCTCTGGTGTACGCCATGAAATTCGAGGCAGCCCAGCAAGCAACTCGCAGCGACCGACACCCAATCAGAGCTGCTTAATCCAGTCGCACGACAAATTACAACATCGACATCAGCTGATCCAGACCCATGGAGTGACAAAGAAATCAGGAAAGACCAGCTGGAAGAAAGTGATATTAAACCCATAATTGATTTAATGGAGACCTCAAACAGAGAACATACCTGGCAGGACATTTCGAGCTATAGTCCCATGACAAAACAATATTGAGCTCTCTGGGACTCACTCCATATTCGAAACGGTGTCTTGTACCGGAAATTCGAATCGGATGATGGAAAGACATTCCAATGGCAGCTGCTACTCCCAAGATCCCAGATCCCAGACGTCCTTAAAGAAATACATAGCAGCCCTGTAGGAGGCCACTTCGGAATAATGAAGACCTTGCAGAGAGTTTGAGAGCGCTTCTAGAATAATGCAAAGGATGACGTGCAAAAGCGTGCCGATCTTGCGATGCCTGTGCAGGTCGGAAGAATTGAAGAAACGCAGCCGAGGGAAGCTGCAGCGTTACAATGTAGGAGCACCTTTTGAATGTATCGCTTTTGATATCTTAAGACCTCTGCCACGAACTGCTGATGGCAACAAATACCTCCTCGTTGTCATCAATTACTTCACCATGTGGCTGAAGCTTATCCTATTCCTGATCAAGAGGCTCTCAAGTAGCAGAAATGATGATACAGCACTGAATTTTCAGGTTCAGAGTGCCTATTCAGCTACATTCCGACCAGGGAAGGAATTTTACCTCGACTGTAGTCAAAGAACTCTGCAAGCTACTCGGCATTGACTAAACAAAAACGAAACCTTTACATCCCCAGTCGGATGGCATGGTAAAGAGGTTTCATCGAACCAGCCTGAATAACCTCTCATTAGCGGTTTCCAGAAACCAACAGGGCTGGGACAAGAAGTTACCGCTATTTCTACTGGCTTACCGCAGTGCTGTCCACGAGACTACCGACTATTTCCCATTTCACATGCTTTTCGGTCGTGACCTTCGTTTGCCATGTGATCTTTTGTTGGTCTCCCTCCGGATGCGCCTTCATCACCTGAGGAATACATTCAAGATCTCCAGGCCCGGTTTGAAGTGATGCACATCTTTGCACAAGAGCGAGTCAAGTTGGCGACGGAAAAGGTGAAGACCTGATACGACACCAGAGCTACAGACCATCGTTTCAAGGAAGGAGACAAGGTGTGGTTGCGGAATCCGACTCGTTGAAAAGGACTTTCTCTGAAACTACAGTCACCTTAGGATTGTCCGTACACAGTCCTAAAAAGGCTAAATGACGTCATGGTTCGGATCCATAAGTCATCGAACTCTAAGCCTAAAGTTGTCCATTACAATAGGTTAGCTCCAATTATGGCCATAGTACGTAGTGCATATAATTGTAAATAGTAATGTAAATAGTATAAGATCATCGTTATTTTTGTTATTTGATAGTATTCGTTTTGTATTTAGTATTTGATAGTATTTGATTTGTATTTAGTATTTGATTTGTATTTAGTATTTGATTTGTATTTAGTATTTGATTTGTAATTAGTATTTCATAGTATTTAATTTGTATTTAGTATCTGAGAGTGTTTGATTTGTATTTAATATTCGATAGTATTTGATTTGTATTTGGGGATTGATAGTATATGATTTGTTGAAAGTTACTTATTGCAATTATTGTTTATTTTGTTATTGTAATGTAATGTTTATTATTGTATTATTGCCTTAGTTGTAAGTTTGGCTTCCTGTCCAGGGATTGTACTGCCCGGGACGTGCAGTTCTTGGGAAGGGGGCAGTGCTACGGATTTCATATTTATTTAGATATTTAGTTAGAATTGTAATTAAAATTGTTCTATTTTCCCGTGCAACGCAGACGATTTTTGATGAGAAAGGTACGTCGGAAAAGTGAAAATAAAAGAGCGCCTGCATTTAATATTTAATAAACAAATATCTAAATAAATAAATATCTTTAATATTGAGGTTATTGTAGCAAGCTTCTAATCTTGAGAGAAATATTGCCATTTCAGAATAAGGTTAATGATTTTGACGAAGATGAACATAGTCTTTTTTTGGGGAATTTTTGAATCATATGGTTTGAGATCTTGTCGTGCCCGGGGGCTTTCTTCTTCTTGAGTCGTTGAATGTATTCAAGGACTTCCGATGCCAGGATGGGGGTATGTTGTCATTGCGTGGACTGGGAGAGTAATTGATCTGAAAGCTAGTGATCATATTTTCTGTTGTTGTGCCATGTATGTTGGGAAGTTGAAACTGAGGTTCCAGATGCTAAGCAATAAATTCTACTTTCTCAGTTTCACTGTAATGTATCCTGTTGAAGCCTTTAAGGGGCGGAATGTTATTGTAGAATTTCTTATACCTTTAGAGAGCTTTCCACAGCGAATTATCATCTGTGGAATGTGATGTAAGGTATTTGGACCAGTCGAGTTGTGCTTGTACGTTAGTCTGAGATTTGACTGCGTTACACATTTGGTTAAATCTAGTTCTGTCTACAGCATTTCTGGTGCGTTGAAATTTTCTCCGAGCTGCCTTTCATTGTTTAATGAGTTCAACTACTTTCTTGGTGCGACCTTTGCTTCTGGCTTTAGTTTCTTTTTTTTTCTCCTTATATGCAGCTTGAATTTGTTCTGTGAAGCTCTTTACTAAACTGTCAATGTCATTCCATGACTGTATTATTGGAAGTGCGTATTGAATGTTGTTTAGAGCTTTGAACTATTTACGCCAGTTATAAAGTATTTCTCCTGCCTTCTTCGCATGCCTTCGTGGTGTAGTGGTCTGCATGCTCGACGCGTAACCGAGAGGTCCGTGGTTCGATTCCCGGCGAAGGCTTTGCTCATTTTTCATGTCTCCTGCTTCGAAATAACCTAATGTCTCTACACTGGCGCCTGAACTAAAAGATGGTGGATGATGATTCTCCACCACCGCGATTTGGCGATTGGGTCCCCAAAACCCCAGTCGCCCTTTAAAAGGGGGAGTATATAAGGTATTTCTCCCGCCTTCTTCGCATGCCTTCGTGGTGTAGTGGTCTGCATGCTCGACGCGTAACCGAGAGGTCCGTGGTTCGATTCCCGGCGAAGGCGTTGCTCATTTTTCATGTCTCCTGCTTCGAAATAACCTAATGTCTCTACACAGTCAGAAGTAAAGGTTCTTTTGTCTACTGTAGTATAACTACTGATATTCAGGAGTATCCGAACTTGGTTGGGATCCGATGATAGTTTATCCAACGGAGAAACATCCAGTCGAACACTGGTGTTCTGAGAAGGAAGAAATCTGTGATTCCCGTGGAACCGTCAGTATACCGTTTTGGGGTTTTTGGAGCTATAATTCGTAATCCTGGCATGGAATTAGCTAAACTGTAGATAACTGTCTCTATGCTGCTAGAATTTAAGCAGTTCCATGCGCGGTATCGTGCGTTTAGGTCTCCACCTAAAATTACATGTGTTCCAATTGTGAGTAATTTCTTTAAGCCATCTGTGACCCGTACGGGGTCACGTCTTGGTGGAATATAGGTGAAGATAAATGTGTATGTTATGAAAGTGTTTGTTGTGAGTGCAATAGCTGAGGCCTCAACGGCTGAAAACTTTGGTAATGTAACTGGGTAATGGGGAATGCAGCTTTTATTAAGGAGTGCTATTGCTCTGCTTGGTCTGTTTGGTGGAGTAACTCTATTAAACCTGTGGACATTATACTTAGCAACATAAATAGAGGTATCTGGGCTAAGTTTATGCTCTTGTAGGAATAACATATCGGGGCTATACTCATTTATATAATCCCTTAGTTTATTCATTCTACTATTTAATCCGTTTGAATTCCATGTTACAATATTCAAAACTTTACAGATTCTACTCATTACTGTTAGCAGAGGTACGCATGAAAATTTCTTCGAAGAAGTTAAATAAATAAATAATTTGTCAATAGGATTCTCAGTAGTTTTGAATTCAGACATTTCAACTACAATTAGAAATAGAACAGGTTTTAAAAATAGCAATTATTTTTTTAATAAATTGAAAGATGTCCGCGAAGGCACTAAGTCCGTAGTCAGATTTTTCCTTAACATTTTTAATAGTTCCAGGGACTTCTGGTTTATGGTTCTGAACAGTAGTTTGATCATTTTTAAGAACATTTTGCTTAAAAAGTGCTTGGTTTAACCTGTCAGGTGGAGCTTACATTTTTAACAGAATTATTGTCACTTAGGGTTGTTAACATTTTTCTTCTTTTGATTTAACCAATTTGGGGAATTTGATACAACCTCTGTAACTGGCCGTGTGGCCTGTTTCTCTGCAGTATCAACACTTGACTATTTCTAGTCTTTTAGATTCGCATTTATCGGTTCTGTACGGGCTGGAATATTTAACGCATCTCAATTTGCATTGATCAGAGCTGTGGTGGAGGTGTTGGCAGTTGTGACATGGTGGATGTGTTGGCAGTTGTGACGTGGTGGAAGTGTTGGCAGTTGTGACACTGCACAACAATTCCACTCACTTTATAATCAGATATTTCCACAAAAGACAACATCAAATACTTTAGATTTTATCACTCCATGGCACATTCTCGAGTTGCAATTAAAATAACGGTACGGGGGCCCGGGTTTTCAGCCTATGCATTTGTGTAACTTTTCTAACATGAAAACCAAGGTTAACAAGCTCGTCTTTAATTTCATCTACTGGGCAATCGATCGGCAATCCTCTGATTACGACCTATATGGATCTAATGTATTTGTTTGTGATCAAAGAATGATCAACTTTTTGTTCGTCAAGATATCTAGATATAGTCCGATGATCACACCTCGGTTTTGGGGAAAAATTTTTTTAAATTCCCCGGACACCTGGCCGGCAAAATTTAGCTTTTTATTATCAGCAGGCATTTTTTTCAAGAAGTCACAGTATTTAATTATGGGTTTGCCATGATTGGTTTAATTTTAGGTGCAATCACCTCAATTACTTCAACATCATTATTTAAACTATTTATATTGTGTCCACAACATTATAACATTTAGTTTCCATAACATTATCGTTAACAGATAGGTCTTCAAATTTGTTGCTAGTAGGTATACCTACATTGCATTTGACAATTTTGGTCGAGGGGGCCGATTTTTTTCGGCGAAATGAACACTTTGTTGTCCATAGATTTCTTTTAGCGAGAGTTTAACATTTTTCTTGGACGGCGTTTCGTGTATCGACAGTTAGTGCATCGCGAGAGTGTCTCGGCAGTGCATCGCTGAGGCTGTCGAGTATATCGCGAGTTTGTCGTGAGCGTATTTTGAGTTCAGTAGTAGTATTTTGAGCTCTGACAGCGACCGAACCGAGTCGAGAGCTGTACTTTTGTGCTTTGCCGTGAAGCTGTCTTCATCGTTATAGCCTAAAGGCTGTGTTGCTAATTGTTTCAGCGTGTTTGTCGTAGTTTTTCGACAACTGTAATGCGTCTTTGGAACTGTCCTGTGAAATACTGACGAATAAATTGTGTTTTGTTTCTTCATCAAGTGTTGTCATCAATTACTTCAAATCCACGAACCCTCAGAACGCAACAATATATAATTCAATTTCTTTAAAAAAGATGTATAAGAATATGGATCAGTAATACTGCTTTAGATTTTAGTGTTGCTGGGAAAACAGAAATTCAGGAAGACTTTACAACAATCGGCAATTAATGTGAAAATGGTATCTGGAAAATGCAAAAGTGGAAGAATAAAATTATCAATTTTGTCATCAATATTTTCTATTGCTGGCTACGTTTTTTACTTTTTACCAGCCATATAGGGGAAGGGATGTTTAACGTTTAACCTTATATTGATATTGTAAAGGTGAAATAGAACATCAGAGATATAATTTTTATTATCAAAAGGGTTTTCGTTCCTTTTTTAATTGTTTCCTTTCTATATTTCGCAATATACCATTTTCGCTCAAGTCCTTCATGTGATCTCCAAAATGAAACATTTTGTCCGAGAAGAATTCTGACAACAGAGGCTTGAAGAAAGACATAATGAAAGAAAAAGATAGTAGTTATAGATAAAATTGGTATTACTAAAATAATGAAGTATAATCTAGAATTAAAAATATGATAAAAACAAATAAAATGAAAGTAAATTTAGAATATCATGTTAGCCACCACACTTCAAATCATGTTATCCGACTAAACAAAAGTTAGCTTCCTTTTAGTCCTGTATTTTCCGTGCATTTCAAGTTTGCTCCTCCAGACTGTCTCTTGATCAAGAACTGAATTATTTAAAAGCAGTAGCTATTGACAGGGACTTTTAATCCAACATTATTGATCAAGCAGGTAAAAAATTCTCATCTCAGTACACCAAAGGGCACTCTCTTGTTTTAAGAGAATATAAGAATTCTGTTGTCTTTCGTTTCTTTCGATCAATTAGCAATAAAATTGCACGTATTTTACAGAAATTTAACTTCCGGGTCGTTTATTCTCCTATCAATAAAATTCCGAGTTCTTTACTCAAGGACCCCCTTTCTGGATACGAATTCCTGAGGTATTTACAGGATTCCTTGTCAGTGTGGTTTAATTTACATTGGTCAAACTAAGTGAGCCTTAAAATTTCGCTTTCAGGAACATGAGGCATTTGTTAGAAAAAAAGAAACACTGAAGTTCTCTATTGCCCAGCATTGTTGGTCCGAAAGTCACACTTTCAATTTTTCTGAAGCCAAAATTATTCAAAAAAACATCTTCCATTGGGGAATTGGATTTTCTAGAGGCGTTTCACGTTCAAAAAAGTCTTCCTGTTCTACTTAACGACCCTAATTCCAATCCATCTTTGCCTTTAAGGAAATTATGTTTTAGTTCTCGTTTCATCACTAGATGGCACCAGTAGCTTAATCCTGTCTAGCCATTCTTATCTTATCTCGTTCATTTGCGCTTTGGCAGCTAAGGGTGATGGTTCATCGAAACTAGTCCTGTGAAAGTTTACAGGTATAACTCTGATTTTCGTTGTTTGACTTTCAAATTAGTAAATAGTATTACTTAAATTCTAAAGTAATACCGAAGTTTTGCTTTTCATTCTAATCAGACAGATCTGAACTCTAATCAGAAGTCGGTCATCAAATATTCACTTACATTTTTATTTCTTAAAACTTATCACGGAATGTAAGAGAGACCTTTGATTCAAAGGTGTCTTATATTCAGGTAAATATCATAAGTAATATTTAATAATGAATTTGTTACGTATATATTTAATTAAAACGAATTAAATAATGTAAAACAATAAATAAGATTTTTGAAATCCTTAACTGTCTGTTACTTAAAAGGATTGGATTGCCACCATTTTGTAGATTTATTATTATTAATTCCGATATATTCTGGTTAACAGAATAATTACGAACATTAAAAATTTCTGTTCAGTGGGTTTGACTATGCATAAAAATCAATGACTTTTGTGAACTGTGCTAGGTCATAGAGAGTAGGCGATAGGATAGCAACATGTATAGCATTCATGATAATCCAAATGCCCAGTGCAACTACACCTTCTGCATTTCGCTGATATATACATTTGCTATCCATTGCAATATCAATTTAAAGAACACTGGAACTAACTGCCTGCTGTGAACAAGATCAACACAATGATCATTTTCAACTTACATCTGCGCAATTGACTAATATTCGAAATATCAAGAGAATTTTGAGCCCAACGAGCAGGCCCGGATGCATATAAGCAAAATGTACACTGCTAGAGCAACGGCTTGAGTTTGGCCAATGACAATCC
>KK118633.1:3889-38488 GCA_000611955.2 Stegodyphus mimosarum
TTCCGAATACAATCTGATGTAACAGTTTAATAGATTTTGTAGGCCCAGTTCTTAAAGAATTAGCAATTCTAGGTATGGAATTTAAAGTAGCCATCTTGATTCACAATACAGTAGAACACTATTCTTAGAAGTAACAATACGGTAATAATCGAAACAAACTTACTCGTTTTCTCTTGTAATATTCATCGTTATTCTTCCTAGGCTCATCCCGGCCTGAGCCCCCAAAATCTGTAGGAATATAGGATCGGTACTTACTCTCTAGGCATATGATGTCTGTAAATATACTTCAGAGATGGTTGGTTGTCTAGGGTCTAATAAACTAGCCAGATTTATAGATAATTTGATTATTTAATGAAAACACAAATAGTTACTACGAACTATAAAATGCATACATTCGCAGATGGAAATAGATGAGATTATTTACAAATGTAGAAAAGTTATCGTCTTTTACATGCAAGCGTCTTTCATCTTAATGCGCAATCGTCGCCTGCGTTCTCTCTAGCTGAAGGGAAAAGTTCTTTTGCACAGCTTGCAGCATCATCTGATTATTATTGACGACGCCATCCCATATTAATGTGAAAGTATATTAATGTGCTTTGCCAATTAAAATTTTGGAATAATTGGAATAGCAATTTCAAAAATTATTTCTCAAGCTAAGCAAACTTTTTTTTATATATTTTCTTATAAATTGAAGGAAAAACATTATTAAAGTCTAGTTTTAATGCTATAAGACAGAGTACGTAATAATCTAAAATACTACCAAAAATTACGGTGGTAGGACTTAAACTTAATTATTTGCGATTTTTTTTCTAAACTTAGGCCTAGTGGAGCAAAACCCCCGTCCTGTAGCATAATTCCTTTCACTTCCGCTTCGTCCTGAGCGCGCGTCTTAGACAAAGGCGCCCCGTCGTCAAAAGGTTAAATTATCCCATGTATTGACTCCAGCATAACGGTCCACAACAAAGTAAGTCAGTTTCTACGCCTTCAGTGTCTTTTCGCCGAGTGAGAGCAAAAGTAAACTTTCAGTTTCGTGCGTTGAAAAATCTGCCTTCCTGCCGCTGACCGAATTGCTTGTTTTTGCGCAGAATTGTAATTTTAATTATAAAAAATTGTTTTAACTGTATTTGTATTTTATATTTTTCTATATTTTTCAATTTGAATAAATATATTTTGTAGATTTATGTATTTTGGCCTTGAAGCGAAGTGAGAACTGAATTAATTGAATGAGAAATATGTCTCTAATGAAATTCAAGGGAATAAGTTGAAATGAAATGCAGCAAAAAATGCGTGTAATTTATTATTCCGTACAAGGAAGTCATGTGGTGTACACATCAGATTTTTTTTCTTAATATGCCTGGATTTGTCAATGAAGTACCTTTAGACCACATGATGTTTTTATTATATATTATTTTACTATATTTTATATTACATTTTACTACATTTTTTGTTCTTATCGTGAGCCGCTGCATATTAAATACGAAAAGTTTCATACTTTTAGGTAAAAAAACTCATTGATATGCGCGTAACAAGTATTTTCCTTACTGAAATCTGAAAAACAAACTTAAGTGTTGTTTTACACAAAGCAGTCTTTAATTGTTGTGTGTTGTTTTTCATAGTACGTCCCTAAATTTAATAAAAAAAATTTTAAATTTCGGTGTGGAACGTGGCATAAAATACCAATTTCCTCAAATATTGTGGTTAATGTCATCGAACATTTTGTTTTAGCTTCGTTAAAGGATAATAAATATTTTACTAACCGAAATTCTGCCTCGACGGGGACCCTAAAAAAACGTTAGATTTTTATATTTACAAAATCATCTAATCTGTAGTGTTGAAAGGCTTCTTACAAATTTCTCAGCTTCTTTTCAGAAACATCTTTACTGAAATCATCAAATAATCAAAGAAATATAAGCCTGTAGCCAGGTTTCCGAGAAACTAATTTAATGTCAGTCAGAAATCCATTTGATGTGAATTTTCGTAGTACTCTAATTTTACTGAATTAAATCTTACAGCAAAATAAAAATTACATATTTATTATTAAAGGTAGTTTATTTATTTTATTTATTTATTTAAGCCTGTTGGCAACAAGTGTGGCAGATGTTTAAATACTTACTAATGAAAAATCTGTAAGAGTTCAGATTTACACGGGTCGATCAGAAGTTCTCTTTTAAAGATTAATATGATTTACCAATAGCAATTATCAACAGAAATGGCCTACTTAAAATAGAGAAGCATTTTGTAGGATATTAGATGAATAAACATTTACATTAATATGAGAACACTGTGTATCTTCTGAGTGTTTGAAAATATATAACATAGTTCTACAAAAATATTTAACGTTTCTAAATAAATATATCATGAATTAAATGCGTTTTTATTTAAATCAATCAGATTAAAAAGTAAAAAAAAAATAGTATCCTTAAGAACTGCATCTATTGCTTTTAAATACTAGTTTAATTAGTTAATAAGTAACAGAGAGATTAAACTTGAGAGATAACTATCTTGCATTTTGCTAAATGAGAACAGACTCGAATGAAAAGTTAAATAACGCATTTACAATGGACGAAGTGTAAAGTGAATCAGCGTAAAATCGTGTTTTGAGACTAATAGCCTAATTTGCTAATGCTAGTTTTATCACTGTTACAAAGATTTCCAATCTATATTAAAGTTTTAAGTATAGATGAGAATGATATAAAATTACTTAACCAGCCAATCAGATACGCATTTCTCAAAAGAAACTTAATATTGTCACAGAGGGTAGAAAAAGCTGAGGATGCTGAAACACTGGATCAAAACCATAAAAATGTCAAATTATACTAGTTACTAGTATTCAACAAATTGTTGTTTTAAATGCCTGTTCTTATCAAAATATGGATGTCCTAAATATTTTATTAAATTCATAAAATGTAATATGAAGATTCTAATCTTGAAAATTAGTAAAACTTTCAGTGAAATTTGTTTTAAAGCTTGTGAAAGAGAACCTGTATTTGTAGTTTTATTTATGAAAACCGTCAAGTAATATATTAAGAAACGGACAGTTTTTTATTTATTTACAAGAACAGTTTTTTTTATTTATTCTTGAAAGGTTTAGTTTAGATATGTCTTAATGTTTTTCACAAGAAAATTAAAGGAGGTATACATTTACATAATTTCAAATGAACTGTACAGAATAAACCTTTTATTTGAATTATTCCTTCATAGAAAATAACTTTTTATCCACGGTTCTGCCAACGATGACGTGTATAAATAATTGAATAAAATAAAATAAAAATTTTTAAAAATGAAGCAGCTTTGTTTTTCAACGCAAAGCCTCGGAACGCGCTGAATCTTTTAGTAGTCCGTATTCAGCTCCAAATTAGGGTGTAGGTTTGCGTATTGTTTCTTAGTGAAAATTTTATTTTTTCTTAGTACAAAAGAGGAATTGATTAGTTAATAGATATAATTGTAAGTGAGGTACTTATAATCACATCTATTAACTAATCAATTATTTTATTATTCCTTATGATGATGCAGCTAGCTTAAAACTGATTAAAATTGTAATTGAAAATTTATATCCTTCCTACTATTTAAAAAAAAGATTTTTATTAATCATTCTCTTATTTTTCCGTATCTATTTGTAGTTCCTTAGATAACACAACACTTAAAACTAGTAGTTTTCTGACATTTGCCTAGCAGTGATAATCAAACTAAATCCAGTTTTTTCTTTCTTTTTTATTTATTGTTAATTTTACAAATTTCTTTTGAAATATAGTAACTAAACCTTGGATTAAGGAAATATGCATAAATGAAACGGAGACTATTTTCAGTATAGCAAATGGAATTTAAATGAAAAACGAGTTCAATGAAATCATGTTGTTTCTGAGTGATACATCAGATAAAAGCAGTTCTTGTTTTGCAATGGGTGAGGAGCATCGAATCTTCGCTGCATTTTTGGAAAAACAAATAAAAGGCAAATTTCCAAATTCACGCATCTGCCAACAAGATCACTTCGTTTCACGTAAATAAACGGAAGGAGAAGCTCAAGAAAAAGCATATTTCGTATAAGATATTCAACGCATAGCATTATAACGACGCATTAAGTTCATATAACATAGAAACGAGGTAACATATTTTCCTTTCGCCGCAGGTTGCTCGTTTACATTCTGAAGGTCATAGTCTCATGCAGAGAGATCACGATGGGAGAACGGCCCTCCACCATGCTGCGTTTATTGGAAACACGGATGTCGTTCGATATTTAGCTGCATACGGTAAGAATCATCATGGTTGCTGTTTATGATTTTCCGTGTCTGTTTGTACTTAACCTTTGATAGTTGACTACATAATTTTGGAATTTTCTTTCTCGTAAAATAAAAAAAATGCATCTGCAAACATCTTTAATATACGCTTATCATAGTCAACGGTTTCAAGTGTACGTAAATTAGTCTAATAAAATATTGTAAGACTACGTCGTTATTGCACAAAGAAAAATAATTCCAATAAAAATTTAATTTAACAAAAAAGTTATTAAAAGGTTATGAGTCAAAGCTTTTGTTTTCGACGTTAAAAACATATTTAGGGGAGCCTTAACAATTTCTGCGCCATTGCGCCACTTTAAGTAATATCACGTTATACATATCGATACCACGGCTATTTAGCCTTAGCTCGACTTTGCAAAGTGTGTCATAGAACGAATCAGATCTCTTATCCTTCCTGCAGTAATCAGCAAACATCCAACTTCCAGAACTGTAATGTAAGAAATGTCATGAAAGCTTCAATTTATCTTTCAAGTTAGTAATACACTGGTGGACAATTGCTAAATACGGATGACACTAGTAACGATTGCACCACAAAATGGAAGGCAGGAAAATGTGCAAATTAGCATAAGTGAGGGATACAGTAAGATGTGGTGTGCGTAAGCAATTGTCGGCTTGCCGAAGTTGTTCATTACTTAATGCGCTGATAAAAGAAATAAAGGATTTGAGGCATATTGATCTTTCGTGTTGAAAAGCGATAAGCGACTGAGGACGTGGGCACTGTTCCTTTGCCATTCGGTTAATCAGTACAGCACCACGCCCACCCTTATCTAGAGTTGGCCACTTGGTGTGGTCACACGAGAGCCTCGCACAAGACGCCCAGATCCAGAACCTAGATCATCTGGTGGGCAGTCGAACAGACCTATATGCCCCCGGGAATTCCCTCTCATCCTATCCTCGGGCCCAGCATTTACTGAAACAATATCAATCAATATATGGCCATACAAAGGCTTTGTCAACATGGTATGACAGGCTGTTGTTATTGCTACTTTGGACTTACATGACGATGTACTATGTACGTTTTACTATACACTACATTTTTACCATACTTTTTTTTACTTTATACATTTGGCACTAGACTTGGCACAGGTCGATGACGAAGCCTGTAATTTTCTCCATTACGTTATTTAATTTATTTCGAGGTGCTTCTGTTTAACTAGAAATTTGCAGAACGCTTGGCGATTTTGTGCCGGCAGTCTAATGTGCATGCCCGCTGTGAGGGGACATTCCGCAAGATAATGTTCTGGGGAGCCTAGCTCTCCGCAGCTGCACACATTTGATTAGCTAATTGCAAATCTCCCGAAGTATACGGGAAATGGACCATGTCCGGAGATGTACCTCGTTAACCCCTTCGCGCCGATTGTCACGTCTACGTGCCAGCAACGAACACACTCACTTCCCGGCTGACACGCAGGCGTGCCAGAGCGTTTTCCCGTTTAGTCCCGACTGTCACGTATTTGTGCCAGTGTCCTGGAACGTTTTAAAAACTATAATTTCTACCACAAGATGGCATTGTATGTCCATATGGTTTCAGATACATGTACATTAGACCTTCTACTCGAAATGAGAGAAGCATGACTCACATACACGTGTTTTTGATTATATAAACAAAAGGGGAAATAAATGTTTCCGAATCGCGTGCTTTATGACGTCTCTTTAAATTCGCACGTGGTAGTTGTTTATTGTAAGTAGAGAAGTTTTATTTTCGCTAAAGCGTTGGGTATTTCGGTTTGCAGTTCAGTTTTTAGAAAATAATTAGATCTTGTTAGACGTAAATTCCTTCTGTTTTTACCGTTGCAATGTCGAAGCGTTGAAAATATTTAACAGAGCATGAAATAGCAGAAATGATGCAAAATATTTCAGATATTGACTCTGAAACAGATTCTGATATTAGTGATAGTGATACTATGATATATTCTGATCATAAAGAATCTGGCGAATCTAATGATGATGAGGACATTTCGGACATATGTATGCCGAGTACGTCGAAAGCAAGTACTCCTCCATGGTCATCCACAATAGAAAATTTTTCGGAATTACCGCTCCGTCATTATTCAGTACCCATCAGAAAGACGTCATTATCAGTACCAGAAAAACTCTTAAATGGTATAAGAAGCTTTTCTTCAATATCATGGATATGGCTGTATTTAATGCCAATACTCTTTTCAACAAAAAAAGTAAAAAAAATCATCCTCTCCTGAATTATCGGCTTAATTTAGTTAATCAAATTATTTACCGGTATTCCTCTAAAAGCACCAATGTTAATATCACACCAAGATCAGCAGAATCATTAAATCCGCTCAGATTAACTGAAAGACATTTTCCAAAACTTTGTTCAGAAGATAAGAAAACGAGATCTTCTCGTTGATAAGAAAACGAGACGACGATGCTTCGTTTGTTCACATTCCCGGAAAAATCCTCCAAAACGGCAAATGAGTTATTACGAGTGCAAGGAATGTAACGTAGGACTGTGTGTAGATCCCTGTTTTCAAATTTTTCATACGAAAAGAGAATTTTAAGTAATATATTTAGTTTTCGGATGTATAATGTTAAAAGTCATAAAATGGTGAGTAATGAAAAAAAAATGTGTAAAATATGCATTTAAACAAGAAATAAGGTAATTAAAGTATATATAAAAATATCTATAAAGCCGTTTAAATACTCTATAGAGAATTATTAAACAATGCGTTGATACTTCGGAAATTTTATGGATTTAGGCTTAATAGCAAAAAAGCCCCCGGCCCTGGACGGACGCTCGCGTAAGACACTGCCGGCCTCCGCGGTAACCGCGCGTTTGTGCTACTCGGCGCGAAGGGGTTAAGTGAGGGTTTCCACAATATCTATCTTGGGAAACGTACGTGAGATCGTAATGTGTGCGTCGACCTGTACTGCTGTCGTCCCACTCTTCCTGCCATTTGCCTGTGGCTTTGAGGCGTAAAGTCCTTTTCAGGTAGGAAACGGGCCAGGGGGTTGAGACTTGTTCGTCTGCGTTACCAAGTGCGGCTTCCTTAGCAAGGCTGTCTGCTAGTTCATTACCCTGCTCTCCCGCGTGTGCCTTGACCCATTCTATGCGTATGTCGAAGTGCTGATTATCTCTGAGGTCCTGCTGGATGCCTCTTATGATTGCAGACAGGTGTTCGGGGTTGCCTATGGCATAAATTGTTGAGAGACTATCCGATTTTATCGATGATCTGGCTGTTATATTATGGCACAGCAGATAGCGTATAGCCTGCGCTATTGCTACAGCCTCTCCTTGGAAAACGCTATTGTTGTCTGCTAATTGACCTTTCCACTGGGCAATGATGTTTTTGTTGGACATAACTATTATAGCGCTTCCCACTCTTCCGTCCATTTTAGAGCCATTTGTATATATGATATGGCTGGAGGGTCTGTGGTTCGTCGAGAGAGGGACGTATAGCTTGATGCCAAAGAGGGTCTGTGGTTCGTCGAGGGATGGGTATAGCCTGATGCCAACTCCGTAGTCCGCCGGGTGGATGTTGACAAATGGTTGTTTTTGTTCGAACATTTCCGGTGTGAAGTAATCGCCGTCATATATGGTCGGTATACTTAGTTGAATCAAAGCTTGACGTGCAGCTTCTTCCTCTGCTCTTATGTGCAGGGGGAGTAGCCCTGCTAGAACATTCAGTTCATCCGTCGATGTGTTGTACGCTCTAGTAATGCTCAAAGTGAAAGGACGCTGGATGGTTGAAAGGTACCTTACCTTTCTGCCCTGCATGGGGAGTGCCCACACAGTTGCAGCATAGGTCACGATCTTTTCGATCACCGTAGTGTACAGGATCTTTTGTACATGATGGTTTAGACCCCATCTGTAGCCTTGGAATTGGCGGAGCTGTTTGGCTATGGTCGAAGTGCGTTTCTTTATTGTGAGTAAGTGGGGTAACCACGTTAACTTCTCGTCTATTGTAATACCGAGGTATTTGAGCTCCTTTACTATTTTTAAATGTTGTCCGTTGATAGTGATTCGGGGTCTTCGTGCCAGGGAGCCTCCTTTCTTTGGTACTAACAGTATTTGAGACTTGTGTTCCGCAATTAACAGTTTTAGTGAGTCGCAGAGCTTCTGGAACATATGGCAGGTCTCATTACAGTTTGCTGTAGTATCTCTCGAGAGTGCACTTTGACTATCAGTGCCGCATCATCGGCGCAGGCAAATATTTCTGTGTGCTGTGGCCAGTTCGTTTTTAAAAATAAAAATTTAAAGGAAAAGAATCAGTTTACGAACTTGCAATTTTCAATATGCCTTTACGACATCACTTAGATGATTTTATGCGTGGCCTAATTATTGGCAAGATCGAAGACGGACGCAAAATAACAGATGTTGCTAGGGAATTCGACGTCAACCACAGTGCTTTTTGGAAATCATTTCAGAAAATGGAATGTGTAGCAAACGTCACGGGAGAGGTCGTGTTCGCAGCTCGACGCCTGCGGAAGATAGGCACATAATGCTATCGGCAAAAAGAAAGCACACAGCACAGCTAGTGACGTAGCAAATCAGTTACTTGTTGCTACTGGCAAGCGAAATCTTCCGAAAAGCTGTAGCCAGACGTTTGTGTCAAGGAGGACTATACATCTGCCGTCCTGCTGTGTGCATTATGTGTCCAGATAGCAACGTACCGCCCGTCTGCAATGCTCTCGTGAGCATCGTAACTGGACCCAATAAGCCCAGTGTGTACTATTGTTAGATGAAAGTAAGTTCAATCTATTACCGAATTATAGACGCCAACTGATATAGTTTGAGAGTGGTACTACTGCTTATTCATCAGAAAATATCCAGGAAAGGATCAGTATCCGAGATGCAGTATCATGATAGGGGCCAGCACTATAAGCAATGGCCGTACGCCTCTATACGTGGTTGCAACTAGGGCTATGACTGGTCAACGATACATTAATGATGTTGTGCTGCCTCATGTTCGCATATTCCGTGGTGCTGTCGGTGATAAATTTATTTTCATGAAAAACAGCCCAACATGCCATAGAACAGTCGCTGTCCAGGAGTGTCAAGACAGCGAGGATACTCGACCCCTCGTATGGCCAGTACGTTCTTCAGATCTGAATCCCATTGAAAACGCTAGGGAAGCTTTGGGGACGAGTCTTGGTGGTCGACAATGCTGTCCAATAAACAAGGGACCTAGAAATGGGGTAAATTATACCCCAACAGCTCTAACAGCTGCTAGATAATGTTGTGCAATTATATGACAGGACGCGTGGAATTTTACATCGCCCACCATAGTGACTATATCCCGAACTGACACCTGATGCTAGAATGCCTCCTGACGGTAATTACATTTTTTTCATTTTTACCTATTTAGCACAATATGACCATTTTGTCCCTTGAACACTTTTCAAATCCTTTTAGACTTTTGAGCACAAAACACTATCTTTCTTGTTATGTCCTAGTATTCTGGCATTTTACTTCAACTGGCATCCAAACGGACTTACTTTTTAACGCCCTATATAGTTGTTTGTGATCCTACCTTAGTAATTGGCTAGTGTAATAGTATATCTAATTGATTTAATTTAAAATATCTTTGAATTATATCTAATTAGAAATCTTTTATAAACAACTCCAGCATTAATGTAATTAGTAACGGGTATTCCTAACGCTGTACTTTACGTACTTGGCATAAAATTGCTTTTTAATTTTCCTGTAATGTGATTCAAATATATTCAGCTCGTCGTAGAAAGAAAGAGGTGAGCAAAAAGAAATGTACAAATTTTCCACTAGACACTGGAATGCTAGAATAATGGTGACTGAGTTCAACGAATATTTGGGATATAAAAATAAAAAGAATTTTCAAAGTTTGTTTACAGAAAAGAGTCTGAAATTATGTAGATTTTTAACTATTAGGGTCCTAAAACGCATTGCTTTCTTTTGTTTTCTCAAAGGGTAATAATTTAAAAATACTTCGTTTTCTTCTAGTAATAAATAGAGATTATTTTTAATTTTAGTATAAGCAGGTGTATTTGAGACTGACTACTTTTAAGCAAAGAAAATTAAATCGTAATCGAAAAGTGTATGAAATTAAGTTGTAAGGAACTACTCGCTTACTAAACTAATTTTGGTACGGATGAAACTTTCGGGCTACTTACGACAAAAGCCGTCTTAAAGACAACTGCACGCTGTAGAAAGTTTTAACAAACTTTTTTGTTAAAAGTTAATAAAATGCATAACTCGTGCTTACAAATCAGTCTCCGCCACTTGCGGGAGCTACACTTACTAGAAACTATTAAAGTACTTAACACTTGAATTTAAAAAGCAAAATCCTAACACATTTTGGCTCAGATTTTCTAAATGCGCGAGTAGCACGACTAACAAAATGCTAAATCCAAACAACTAATTCTATGAATTCCAAGTAATTCTAATGAGCTCAGTGAGAAGTGACACATTAGTCAGCATCACCGTCTACTGCTCTCTCCTAACTCCGTTCTTATATATGCATTATCTAATGTCCATCCTGGTGGGAGATGACGAAAGTGACAATACATATAAAATATTAAGATAATGGTTTAACTAACATAAAACCTTACAGTCTCTCCCACTAGAATTCAAACTATTCTAGAACAAAGGCCTTAATGACCTTAGTGGGGAAGTTTACAATTCTAGAATTAAAAATAAGCCAAGGCATATTTAAATAAATCTTTCATTTTTTTAAATTTTATTTAATGTAAAATAAGTTACTGATAACAGGTATTTTCTGTATTTGAAGTTAGTCTTGGCTCTCAGTTCCTTCCAAACTCTTGGAAAGAGAAATATTTTATTATATAGGGCCATTTTGATCAAATAAATGGTATATAAACAAGAATTTTACATCAATCATTTACTTTAGCACTTTGTTTCCATACAACATCAATCTTTTCTCGTCTTCATGTGAGGGAACAAGCATGTGTCCATGTTATGTCAGAACAACACATACCTCCTATCGAAATCCTTTACGGATGGTTTGTTAGAAATTGCTATATCTCAATGAGATCCTATTTCAGCATTTCAATTAATATCCGCATTTAATATTAATATACATCCGCTTATATTTTACGTGTGTTAAAAACAAACGTAATATTACTATAACACCTATTCCAGATACTTTTCATTTATAGGATCACAACTTTTGCTACTACAGAAAGAACATATTTTCCCTTACAGTACCATTAAATTCTTAGCAAATATCATTTGCACGCAGTAAATTTGCAGTGTACCTTAACTTCTTTGAATTTCCATTCCTTCCATAAAATTTTCAGTTTCGCACATACTTTGCATAAACACGTATACGTTAAGTTACTATTATTAGCCGTGTTCCAACATATTCTGACAGTGTGCAGTCTTTCAAACTAAGCAAACTGAAGACTGTACTAAGACGCAAAATAAATTTTTAGAGAGTAATAGAGTGCGAAAGCTTCAGATTTCCTAGCAGAGAGTTTTACAAAATCCAGAGTTCATATAGAGTTTGTTTTTATTCTCTAATCTTAACAGCATTTTCACTAGTTATATGAATAGACATAATCATCTTAAGAAACTTCCTATTTAAGGGAAAAATTAAATAATTATGCTGAACGTCTTTTTACTTTATTATGATCCGATCACTTCATTGTGACTCGCTACGATATGCGAACCAATAAATGTTTACATTTTTGCTTTTGATCATGGACGATCGAGATTTCTTTCAAATCAGCTGTAGTATTTCTTCACTACATTAAAGCTCATAATTCACAACGGAGTCAAAACGATAATTCTTTTCCATTAAATTTAGAAAATTGACTACGTGATAATTTCAATTATTTATGTATGGGAAAACGAACGTTATTTTTTATCCAATAATAAGGTGGAACA
Organism: Stegodyphus mimosarum; assembly: GCA_000611955.2. Classification (NCBI taxonomy): domain Eukaryota; kingdom Metazoa; phylum Arthropoda; class Arachnida; order Araneae; family Eresidae; genus Stegodyphus; species Stegodyphus mimosarum. The sequence continues at coordinate 16,025 of KK118633.1, forward strand.
GCGAAGCAGTCTGCTGCGCATTCTGAGCACACATTCGAGACGAATGAATGAAACTACTTCTGCCATCCTCTCGTAGTGGCGACTGAAGCCGTTAGACTCGCCAAATGCTGTTATGCAGAACATGTAACTAACTGCGATACTTTACCCAATTCTTATTTTTTCAGGAATCACTACATTTATTTTATAGGTTTTAAAAATAAATTCAAAGCAGTTTACTTTTTTCAGGAAATATCACGTAAAAATGGACCCAGAGCCCCGAGTAAAACAAACTGATACTCATTTCCTGTGCTGAAATTTGATATTTCAGCGCGATAGTCTGTTATACTCTTTATCAGACAATCAAATAGCAATTTGTTGATGCAGGTTTTATCAATGACCCTGAGAAGTTCAGAAGTCTAGTTAAGCTTGTTAAATGAAGCCATAACGCATTAACCTCAGTGACTGAGTTGGCTGGTTTCCAAGAACGTCGGCTTATTTTGTCCAATTTGATTTGGGAGTGCATTTTAAACGTTTATTGATTTTCGTTTTATTGACTTTTCTCTCTTGTTCTTTTTTTCAGCCCCAATCTCTGTGTTAGATGCTCAAGATGACATTTTGTAAGTATTACTTTAATAAAAGCTTTTATCAGTGACTGTTTCGGAATATGATGGAAGTTTCTTGTGCTGAAAATATCAAACCTTACTTTTTTCAGAAATTTAGATCAAAACGAGACATTTTTAATGCTAGAAAAAAGAAAAAGTGTTAATGATCGTTAGCATACTTTGCAATTCAGATATGTTTAGAGGGTTTTAGAGGAACAGATCTTACTAAAAGGTGTATTTAATCAAAAAAAAGAGGAGAAACTCACATGTATTAACAATATTTTTCTTTTTGTACATATTTATATAACTAAGTTTCTTACATAAACGCATGACATTTTAATAATGTAAGCAATATGCCATCTTATAATGCATATGCTGCTTTTTTCAGTAAACTGACTTTCTAACTCTGCTTCAAATTTGAAAACGATAATTGTAAGCATTGAGGTTTTAAAAATACTGAGGCGTTGTTTAAGTTGTTTTATGTTAAATAATGCAAATTTCTCACAAAGAACGCGAAGTAGAAAGGTACAAACTATGTTAAACTGCAAAGTCTTAACACTGGCTTAAGCGCTTTGTGGCTGGTGACTTGTCTCTTCAATTTAAGGCCAGAAGTGGTAGACCATCAAAAGTTGATAATGTTTAAACCAAGAAGTGGTACTAACGCAACTGCCGCAATCGAAGATACAGGAAGGACTTTGTATAATCTAAGGATACTATGTATTGAATACTGCACAAGCTCATAAAAATACAGTTGCCAGCTGATAGCTGACGGGAGACCGAGATACCACCATTTTACTAAGAGTTTGGGTGGTATTGTCTCGCATCCCCGCAGAGCTAGCATTAAGAGATAAATCAAATAACATTATAAGATATTGTAGCCGTTGTGGCTCAGGACACATAATTTACATAATTATTATGTTACTTCAGATACTCAAATTATTTTACAGCAGAATACGCATTTAATATAATAGCACATTACAAATACACTTTACAAAGACAATAGACTATACAGACATTTACAAAGGTATGTTGCTTGACATTTAAACACAGTAGCAATACAGAGAGTTCAAATTCTAGAAAGAAACTGAGTGAATATTAAAATATTAAACTCTTACCATAGGCACTGTTCCTATTAACGAAAAAAAAATTGTAAAATAAAATTTAAAAAAATTGGATAACTAGGCATAAGTCAGCTCCGAGTTTTGAAAGCTCGTCGATAATCTGGGCGATCCTTGCCACTTGATGACGTTATTTTACCATATTTTGAAGAAGAAAGCTTGTGTATTGTTACTGCGGATTTTCAGGTAATATTCTCTGGTGAGAGGACAGATGATAAGATAATTGTCTGGGGTACAAATTTCTTCACAGACATAGAGGTCAGTGTTGCCGCCACCATGTCTGTTAAAATATTCGCGTAAGAGACCATGTCCTGTAAAAAATCCGTGGAGAAGGGCTGATGTGTTTGTCGTCTGCTTGTGTGGTGTAGTAGTATGTGCTGCGGCCTTGCTCGCATTTATCCCACTCTCTTTGCCATTTGACTTGTGCCTTCTGTTTCAACAGTTTCTTCAAGTATGAGTTTGGATAAAATGCTGGTTGGGGATAATGAATACTTCTTGTTGTTAGTTTCTTGGCTAATCTGTCAGCAGTTTCGTTTCCACTCACTCTACTATGAGCTTTTACCCAGGAGTGCCTGATGTTATGATGTTGATGCCTCCGTTAATCTCTCTGAATTTGCGTAACTGCAGAGAATGTGTGATGCTGATTGAGTATGGACAGAAGTACCAATACACTATATGTGAGGATGGTAGTGTCCTGTAGGTTTCGCTGAGTACTGGATAGCTCTGGAAATAGACACTGCTTCTATTTGAAACATGGTGTTATTACAGAAATATCAGATATAGTAATCATAATCTCACCATAGAACAACTGATAACTGGAATTTCCAGAATCATAATCTCACCATAGAACAACTGATAACTGGAATTTCCAGAATCAAGACTCAAGAATCTCATTCCTATATGCACTCATGGACAAAAAAATTAGCGCACCAAGAAATAATTGCGGGATCGTAACGAAACTTGCAATGAAGGTACATGTCGGGGAGATATGTAAATGATTAGAAATGCAGCGTGATTGCGCATTACGTATAGCCGGTAGAGGGCGTTGAACGTCGTACTCTGTGGAGTATAAAACAGGTAATCAAAGCTTTGTTTGAGTGTGCTGAATCATTTACAAAGGAAGAGCTGAGGTAGACATGTAAACGCCGTGTTTGAAGACAATAGATGCAGTTGTCGCAGTTTGAGAGGGGGAGAATCGTCGGGATGATGGAAGCTGGGTGGTCAGCTAGGCGAGTAGCTCGTCAATTATGTCGCTCTGATTGTGTTGTGACCAGTGGACCCGAGAGATGTCATGTACACGAAGACCAGGCTCAGGAAGCCCTCGACAGACCAGTCGTGGAGAAGACCGCCACATCGTAAGAAATGCACGCGTACAGCCAACTGCTTCATCGACCGCCATCCAGGCACAGGTAGCACCTTCACTAGGGGCCCCTGTGTCTTCTCGAACCATACGAGGGCACCTGGCTGAAGGACAATTGGTATCGCGGCCCCATAACGTGTGCTGGCCTTGATGCCCACCCATCGATGCCTTCGTTTGGAGTGATGTCGAGCAGGAGGAAACTGGACTGCAGCGGAATGGAACCAGGTCGTCTTTAGCGACGAATCCAAATTCAGTCTCGGCAGTGATGACAATCGTGTTCGTGTTAGAGAGCCCGTGGTGAACGCCTCAATCCTGCCTTTGCTGTACAGCGACACATAGCTCCCACAGCTAGTGTGATGGTATGGGGTGCCATTGCTTACAATACACGGTCACCCCTAGTATTGTTCCGCGGCACCATGACAGCCCAGCGATATGTTCATGAAATCTTGCAACCACATGTGTTGCCACTCATGCAACGGCTCCCAGGAGCCATTTTTCAACAAGACAATGCTCGGCCTCATACGGCAAGGGTGTCACAAGACTGTCTCCGCACTGTTACTACCCTTCCTTGGCCTGCCCGATCCCCAGATTTGTCTCAATCAAGCATATCTTGGATCATTTGGGACGACGAGTTGAGCATCCCACGAGTTTGAACGAACTAGAGGCAAGGTTACAGCAAATATGGAACGAAATGTCTCAAGACATCATACAGAACTTGTATGACTCAATGCCCGATCGTACCGCATCGTGCATTCGCGCTAGAGGGGGTCCAACGGAGTATTAACTACTCAGTTCTTTTGACTTTTTCTCTGAAATAAATTATCCTTTTTCTTTGATAGCCTTATCATTTCCTTATATCAAAGCAGTCATTACGTATGTAAAATTTCGTTTCATTTTGACGACTCCTTCTTCGTGCGCTAATTTTTTTGTACATGAGTGTATTTCAGCTTTCATCGTTGCACTGGTAAAAATGTATAGATCAATACGGCAATTTAAAATGACAACCGCCTATACTATGTTCGTATCATTTTTATATCGATATCTTTCATGGATGTTTTCAGGTTTATTACGTTTACTGCCTGTAGACTGTAAACATGAAGAGGCTGATCAATAACGAAAACCGGGATTCTGTCCTTGATACTCTAAGTCACGACGATCTCTGCACCATGCAAACGGACGCATATCGCTATCGAGTAAACTTAATTGTATATCTGGTTAGTAAAGTTCCTACAAATGGAGTGACCGTCTTTGCAATCTGAGCTGACACGTTATCCATTTTATTTAGCTGTCGTTGCTAAATAACGATTATGACATCTGTTGTGGCACATTTTCGATCTTGACATAGTTGTATGCACACATTAACAGTGTTTTTAAACTGTTTCCGGTTTCTTGGCATGGCGGTTTTAGAGCCTTTCAGGTATTTACAGACCTGTATCACTGTCTGCCCGCTACCATTCCCCTTAACATACGCCGTTTCTCACTATCCGTCATCTCAGTGACATATTTCACCTTTAACAAGCCAAACACTTATCCATCTACTCATACAATACTTGAAATTGGAACTAGAAGCATAAATTGCACAGCTTTCCTTATGTACCGAAGCTTATGTGTAACGCGGATACGAAACAGTTTCTCCCAGGCTCCAGAGTCCTCCAGAAGGAAAGTGCTCCAGAAGGCATCCCTTTCTTTAGACAGATAACCTTTGACTGTTCTGCCATAGTTAAAGAAACCAATCTAAACCTTACTTGCCGGAACAAATGGATCAAAATTTTATATATTTCTGGTTGGCAAAGGAGAAATCCGTCCGAGTGTATGGTAAAGCTTACTTTGCGCTACTACTAATATTTCATTGGCTTTCTTAACTTGAAGCACATTTTATACTTGTTACCTTAATTTTTCCCTGCAGTGTATTATGAAAGCATAATTTTATAGGATCGTTTTGATTTTTTAGGTATCATACAGCGTTGCACAGGGCGGTCACCAGAATGGATAAAGTAATTTGTTCTATTCTAGTCAGTGCGGGTGCATCACTTGATCTTAGGGACAAGCAGGTACTGTATCGCAGCGTAATATCTAAATATTAGGGGAAAAAGTGTTGTATCCTATATTTTTTCAAGCATTTTAATGATCAAAACATGATTGAAATGTTATGTTACAATTTATAATTTCTAAAGCCTGATTTTAAATTTGTTTTATTTAGATATACAGATTCACAAAGTATTTCATACAAAACATTTTATACATTATATATATTACTGGCAATGTATGAAACTCCGCAAAATATGAACTATAAGAATTAACTGAATATGTTTAATATCGTCCCTAGTTATTGTATGTAATACCTAGGCATTCTGTAAAATGGCAAATGCTGTTTAGATAGAGTATAAAAAAAGGTTATAGAGTTTGACTTTCTTTGGGAGTATACAATAGTATCAAACTCCTGAGAGATGTTAAGTGAATTATCGCTGTGACTGAAACTATGCATCAAATTAATAAATATTACTAAAGCTAAAGCTTTGAATGACGTCTTTTTGAGTAACTGGATGACGGTAATAATAAACGTCGCAACGGCCTGCTTCTTCACACAAAGGTACGCTGCCACTGTAAAGATTCGCGGCGTTATGGACATTTTTAATACCGTTATCGAATTTTTTCCTTGAATTCGACAATCCTGTTGCGAGACATTTAATAAAATTCAAAAAGCATATATTTGACTTGGTTGAGAAGAAATCAATATCATTAAAGCTAGAACAGTTCTATCATGGTTTTTTTATCTAAATTTGATCTCTTTAATTGACATTGAATTTAAAGAATTCGATGGCTTTCATAGCTTAGTGCGGCTGTCCGTTATTAAAAAGGACTGTATTTCCTCAGAAGATATATTGTTATATAAAAACAATTAGCAAAATTCGAAAGGAGCTATTAATTCTTCCTAAAAAATTAAAAATTTAAATGTGTCTGCATAGCTCATACAAACGCTGAACTGCGATATATCTGATTGATATATCGCAGTGATTGGTGATTTTATGATTCAAGAAGGATTGGTTGCATTGAAAGATGTTTCAAGCACAAGTCTTATTTTAAACACACGGAGTACGCTAAGCTTGAAATTCAAAGTCATCCGAACGAAATATTTCAAAATAAAAATTGTTATTGACCTGCATTACATTTACCTTCTTCTTACTTATAAAGCTTTAGTCAATTCAATAATTTACTAGGGAAAACGAAAACACATACTGAATATTTTTGAACGAGATGATTTAAGAATTAAACAGTTTTATGCTAGTAAAAGAACTGCTTCAGTACACGCATTGCAGTTATCGCATTAATTAAAATCGAGCTTTCCTGCAAATATAATGTGATTTTTTTCTGGAAACTTGTTTGTATTTGTAAAATTTTAAAAAAATAATATTAATAATGCGAAAACTAATAAGAAGAGATTATTTTTTTCAAATTGTTTTTGTATTCTTAGTCTAATTACTCTAAGTTATTTAGATGCAAATGTTTGTATTATGATTATGTTTGATGTTGTATGTGATCGGAAAAAAAGGTGAGTGGTCGATGAAGAAACCGTTCTTTTAAAAAGGGTCGATAAGGGTTGGGAATGGCTATTACAGATTATGATTCTACAGTAATAAAACTGCAGGAGACTATTAATAACATAATAATATGCTCTTAGTATCCGAAAATTTACGAATTACATGCGTGGAAATCTTTTCGGCGTATTACATATAACAATATTATAAATTAAAAGATTTTTCATACTAATAAATCACAAAAGAATATCAGTGAATGAAATTAAAGTAAAAAACTCAACCGCAAATTACAATGATTTATTTTTGACCGACTCCTCATGACTCTTCATGAAGAGTTAGAAAAGATGGGGAAGATTCCAAAATTTTGAAATTAAATATCGAGGTCAATTTTTTTCATATGAGAGTCAATGGTTTGTGTCTTATGACAAACACAAACTTTTACTAAATATGAGTATACGGAGTGATAGAACGTATAACCCTAACACATAAACGTAATAGAAAGTATAAACGTAATAATTCTTGTAAGTTTGAGAAAATTAATTTTTTTTCATTAAAAAAAGTGCCAAAACACTAATATTTGCATAATTTGAGTATTTTTGTATCTGGAAGTCTATATTTACGACTAACGATAAATATCAGTTATGCCAGCGATTGCGAACCAAAAGGGCGCATCAGGACTGTCGTGGATATGGTGCACATTCTATAATGCAAACAAGTGAAAAAATGCATTTTTAGTTAGGATATAGGCAGTTGTAAAATCTTATTCTTGGAGATCACTTGGCTCAAAGATAGGTTATGCGAATTAAAATTTGGGTTGTTTTAAAACTTTCTCCGAAGTAGACAATTACAAAAAATAGAAATATCAAAGATTTCAGGTATGAAAATTCATGCGATATATTCCAGTTGAATTTTTGACATTCTTAAAAAAAAGTTATTATTTTGCAATTTCAGAATAGCGTAAGAAAATTTGCCATGTGATGCTTAACTGTCTTATTAAATAAAAAAACAATACATTTTAAAAGAAATTTATTAATTTTTATAATATTATTTTAATTATTGTATTACTGTTATTTTTACTTGATTCAAATAAAGTTAGAATGGAAATAACTTTATTTTATTCTGAAATTTTTTAAAACTGATAATATTGTCACGAAACTAATTTGTTTTCTATGAGAAATTCCGAACTATTCAAAGAGAAAAATCATATAAAATATTTCATCTCATTTTAATTCGGATAAACAAGCACATTAATATTATGAATGTTAATACAGCTTGTTGTGAGAAGTATCAAAATAACTGAAACGAGTGTATGTACATCATTACCGGATTTTGACAAAAATTGAAACACTAGAATCTCATGACTGCAAGTTATTTGTGGCAGGTTGACGAATTTGAATCATAGCTTATTAACAAAATTGCTACACTGTTAAAAAGTGAAGGAAACGTTCTCTACGCTGAGATTGACCTTGCTGGCAGAAAACAGTGCCACCCAAATCAGCTCGTTTCTCAATCAAAAAGTTCTCTATAATCTTATCTATACATATGCATAAAAAATTATGCGAACATTAATAGTAAACATACAGTTTAAAACACTAGAAAGCAAATTTTGTAAGGAATTTACTCCGCACTATTAAATTCCATTTTTGTTTTTTATTACAAGGCTTGCTTATTTAAATAAATGTAATACACGGCTTATATTTATTGTCATATATTATATTTTTAAAAGAATAATACATCTCGGTATTTTATTGCTGAATATTTCAATAACTTGTATTATCATTGAAACTATCAATGCAAAATTATGTAATGGCAATAATGTGGTTTTACATCCAATAATGAGTTTTAAAATCTCTTAGCGGGTGATTGCTAAAAAATAAAATGAATTTTATTTGTCTTATGTTTTTTGAAATTCGTGTAATCACCCGGATAAAAGTCAAGATGTATCACATGTGGTATATCCTGATAATATATATAGTTGTATAATATTTGCTGTGGAAATCAAATATAATACGAAATAATCATTCATCCTGATGAATGATGATGATCATATAGCTGAAAAAAGCTAATATACTCGAATTTTATTTTATTGCAGGGATATACTGCCCAAGAATTAGCAGAAGTCATGGGTGATAAAAAATTAGCCGAGTATTTAAAAAGTAAGGATTTTCTGGGTTTTTTACTTCTCTTGAGAAAGTTTAGGCCTAAAAATTTAATATGGATGTTTTTTTGTAGCCTCTGTGATATTAATCACTGGGAGAAATGGCTTTCTTCCTATTGGAACAGGCATTTTGATAGTCTTCGCTTCCTATTAAGCTTCGCTAAAGGTGAATGAACGTCACCGATCAAAACACTAAACGTTGCCATGACAACACTGTTTCTTAATAAGATCTGAGCCTAAAAATAGAAAATATCTTCTTAAGTTGCTTTGTAAAGATTGCTTTGAATTGCTTTAGAGAATTCAAAGAGTATTCTAGAAAAATTTCTTTTATTGTTATGTGGTGTCAAAGAGGAGGAAGATTGACATCCCTGTCGTAATCGATTAAAATCCTTTTAAATAATTACTTTAATTGAAGTTTCAGCTTTAATTCCATAAGTCTTAGTTAAACAAATAATAACCCATATTGCTAAAGATTCAATTCTTATAATTATATATTTCATTTAGATTCTGACATTAAATACTAATATTTCATTTATACTGCAGTAAACTAGAAACATTCATTCATATTTAGCTCAGATTTCAATGAAAAGGTCCACCAATTTTTTTTCATTTGCTAAGCGCGTTGCATCTTCTAATAAATACTATTACAAAAATATATGAAAAAGAATTGCGCCAGTCAAATGACGGTCTAATAACTTTGCAATACATTCTATTTCTAAACATATTTTTAAAGGAAAATGTTTCTCCTCATTCCATATTTTATAACTGCTTTTCAAAAAAGTATACTTTCTTTTTGTCATTACATTTCTTGTACTTTTCTGTTTTTCACAATGGCTCTCTTCCTATTCCTAAATCGTTTTCCTCTCAGAAACTCAAAGTTTTGAATTTTATTGCTATTGGCCGAGGTTCCTCTTTTTATTACATGTATTGAGCAAACATTTAAAGCCTTTTCGTTTTACCATTGGAAAACTATTTTTAGCTTTCCTACTTGGGTCAAAATAATTTTAGCTTCATACATTTTCACCCTTATATTAGCAACGAAATTGTTCGGATTTTCCAAGTTTTTAAATTATTTTACCTCCTTTAAAAGACGCCATTGTTTCAGTCCTCAAATACTATATCTGTAGTTTTACTTCATGAAAACATTATTTCATCCCTTATCGGTGGGAGTTTAACATATATCGGTCAAAGCTAACAGAGATTTGAAACTTCCCGTTATAGAATGCCAGAATTATATCACTTAACATCTTTAAATCTTTCACCTAGTATCAATCATTGTTGGCCCGTCAATCAATCTTTCGACTTTGTAAAATTACCCAGAAATTTTCTTCAGTTGTTTAGCTAAATTTCGTTGAAATCTTCCACATTAGTCGGACTCTTTCAGTTTTAATTAATAATTTTGAACCATTCATATTCTTTCCGAAGTCTTTAAATATCTTAGCTGATAACGTTTTTCATTCCTTTCCTTTTTATTATATTCAGTAGATGGCACAAGAGTGGCTGTTTCCTTTGAAAAGGTACATATAACGTTTCTGTTCTTTGATGATGAAGGCTTTCCTTGGTTCTCCTTGAGATGCATAGAATTTTTTTTTTTTGTAAAACTGAGGAAAACGGTTGAATATTTCTTAATTTTAACGTCATAGATGTTTTTATAATAATAAAATTTTATTAAGAGTTCCTTAATAAATTAAACAATAATAGCTGCAATTTAATGCAAAGTGAAATGCTTGCCGCAGTCTAAGTTTTGTTTATTTTTCGTTTAGTAAAACATGATATGCTAGTTTAATTTTAGTTAAATAAAAATGGATTAGGGTTTTATTTTGCAGCAAGAAACGATTTTCCTCTTATTTTAGTACATGATACAATTGAATACTGTTTTACGTAAATAAAAATATCTTATTTTTTCAACTAGTAGAAAACTTATATTTATGGAACAATGAAATTCCAATGAAAGTGTGCTTGACATTCATCTACCATCCTGTCAGAAATATGACAAGAATCCGTACTTGCCTTTGAGTCTGAATGCTTTATATGAGCATACTTCACTTCTGCTCACCTTCCTTAAAATAAAATTATTTTTATACAGCTGTGTTTCGTAAGTAAAAAGATTTTTAGCTATAGTTTTAGCCCTAAAACATACTTTTTATTCCAAACAGGTTTTTATTTAATTAAGAAAAAGTGAATTGTAACTTAAAAACGTCAATAAAATGCGTTATTCATATATTTTTATAAAAGATATTTTACAAATAAAACCTTCTTCCACTAAGCTGCAGATTATAAATATGAGCATAATTTAAACAAAACTGAAATATATAAAAATTATTTAAAAACATAACATGGATAATACTATTTTACTTCTTGTTATTAACTTTCCTAAAAAATAAAATATTTTCTTAAAGCCATGCTGAATTTTAATTGTATCTTGGCAGCCTAAGTGCCTCGTTCAGTATGTCTTGATTAGAAAATGTTAAAAACGCTGTTCTAAGCTGAAAATACAGCTGTATTTCTGAAAACATTTCGCTTAAATCGTTTTGCTTTTCTGCAAGTTATTGTTTACGAAACAAAGAAAATGTCTTGAAAGAGGAAAGTATACTTGTTCTTAAAACTTTAACAACTATTTAGATTTGTGCAAATATTCTTATTTGGCCACTGTTATATAACGACTGATTGTTAAGCAGAATTAATTACACAAACAATTAATTCAACATTATAAGTGCATAGGAGAAAGAAATTATTATACATGTATCCCTTCCACCTAAATCACTGCGTTATTAAGAGTTATAATTATATTTTATAGAAAACTTACTTCTTCTTCATGTATGTTTTTCAAAGCTATAGGGATTAGTAGTTATACATTACAGAACATAGTGATATTGTTATGTATGAGCAGTGCAGTAGTTCTTAATACATTGGTTGAAAGAAAGCAGAAGTGTAATATAACAGTTTAACATTCATTTTAGAGAAAGATTAAACTTATAAACGCTTAGTACGATAGTTTGGGAAACCACATTTCAGTACTTTAAACTTTTAATTTCAAAACATTTTTAACTGATGATCTGCTTCAGTAATCTTTCTTATCTCGCGATACAGATGCTTGGGTTTATAATCATTAATATTATATTAAATACATCTATTAATTTGAAGTCTCAGTGTGTTAATGTTCCATGGATTTTGTAAATATTCTTAATGATTGATAGCCGAACACGCAATTCAGCTTATATAATACTATCTTAATAATAATACATCTTAATCGTAATAAGTTGTTTTAACGATGCAAATTGTTTTAATGGTACAGTTCAGTGTCATTAAAGACATTGTACTGCCATTGCTAAAACTACAGATGACATCTGGAATAATTCTCTGCTACTACTCTTCTCCCCCTCTTTCAGAAAAAAGAACCGGCAGCTATGTATATTTGCATGTATTCTTATGTAAATTTTTCTCTTAGTATGGACCTTTTGTTTTACATCCTTGAGTTACATATTATACATAATTTTGTGATTTTTGCTGCTACACAATAATGTATAGCTTGTTACATGATTTATCTCTCTAAATGTAGTTCTCATGTTATTATTGTACCAATACATTATTCTGTTCCAAAAATATATTAATTTCTAGGTAACTTTATTTTAAATGTATTCATATCGAATTTTTTTTGCATATGTCCATATTTCATCACTGTATATTCTGCTACGAGTTGTGTCTTTATAATAGTTTTAATATCTAGAAACGTGTATCTGTGTATATTGTATTAACTGTGTATGTTGTATAGCAGTGCATGCAAATAACGTAACGCGCAGAATTTTTATGAACACTTTGGATTTCTTCCTTCCTTACTAGACTTTTACCATTAACTGCACGACTTTCCATCTTTAGATACACGTATTTCTTTTGCATCTCAAGAGCAGACTCGAAGAATATGGCTCAAGCATAAAGTTATAACATAGTTCTAGTATTGGGGTTTTTGACTGATAAGCTAACGAAACCCATTGGATGACTGTTCCATTATCAGTGGAAAAGAAGTTAATGAAAGTAGGCAAAAGTACAGACGAGACGAAGCATAAATTTTCTTGGATCTGACTTTAAATGCTAAAAGTTTTCGAAACTCTTTAACATTCTAAACCTTCCTGAGCCTTTATATAAGAAATAAATATATTGAATAAAAATAAAGAAAATATATGTTAAATATTTTAATTAAAAGAAAATTTCAAACCTGTATAGACAATGTTAATTCCCTTTCTTAAAATTCACCTATATTTAACAAGATAAGAATTAAATTTAATAAAGAAGTATATAATTTAAACTTTCCAAACATGAAGCTTATTTTTCAGAATAATTTGGCATAAAATATTTGAATAGTAATTCAAATTTTAACTAATTTTCCAAATATTTTAAAAACAAAGCAAACATACACAGGGGTGAGTATTATTTCAACAGTTAAAATAGATAAACTCTAAACAGGGAATGGTAGATTCCCTGTAGAAAATTAAGGGTATAACACGCAGGGCTGCCAAGAGTGATCGAATATTGATGATCTAGATTCACTGAAACTGCTCACCAAAGGTGTTGTTATTTAATAAATCTTCGTCTGGATGTTAATAGGATTTATCTTCCCACAGTTTCAGTTAAAACGTTAAACGGTTTTTTTAAAGTTTAGATTCGAAAATTCTAATAATGAAAAATTAGGTTCATGTTTCTGATTTTCGAATCTGTTTCATGATTCATGGATTTCAAAGATTCGATTGTCTCGTTTCTAATAATCAGAAATGTTACAAATACGCTGGTGGATCCCTGCCGGATGTCTGAAAGATTTTGATGCAGTTCGCATGGAATAAAATATTTCTTTTCTTTCGACGATATTTAACGCATTCATGAGGTGCTATATTTACAGTAAACTGAATGAGATGACATATACAAATGAGTTTGTTAATAAATCTTTACCTGAAAATCTCCTAATATGAAATCTAACGTATTTATTAATAGGAAACCTTTTGATGATTTAGTTTTATATTTCAGTGAGACTTCGACAAAGTAAAAACATAAGTAATATGTGAGGAATAAAACTGTGATCGGCCTGACAACACACTGACGAAGTTTATACGTTACGTATAAGCCGTACGATCTCGAAAACATGCAATTTAAAAGCACGTGTCTAAATTTTCAATTTATGTTTGAAAATAATCTTCCTATTTGTATGCAATTTTATTACTTCTAAAAAACTAATTTAAAATTATTACTTTTCTCCAGTTTTTTATGTATTAAACAATGTATTTCAGTGTTAACCAAATTTAATGCTTATGAAAGCAAAATGTTCAACGCCTTCCGTAGAACGCACAATATACAGTAAGGTTGCGCAAGTCGTACCATCGCTTAAATCGTATCTTTTAAATATTAGGCGTAATATCACACCAATTGCGCTTTTTCCGCAAAATGAGTTATCCTCTGGTTAACCATGTTGTTTCACATCGTGTTCGTCTCCCTGTAATATTTGTGAGGAATATGGCGAAGAGAATATGATTGATTCAGTGTCTAAACTGCAAGGGATGGGTATACGACTTAAAAGTCTGGAAGTCTTAAAAAACCAGTTGTGAAATAAAAGTCACGACTGGAGTTGAAAAAAAATTAAAAAATATCTTTGGGATCATTGTTGTAATAAAATGCATAAATAAAATTATTGAAAAAACAAAAGTTTTATTATATTGTCCAACTTTAAATATAGTCCCCATTTTAAACGGCTTAAGGTATAGGTGTTAAGATACTGGTTTTCTAAGTTATATTAAGTTCGTTCTCATAAATTTTATTAATTTTATCGAAGCGAATAGAATTTAAGGAATTGTATTGTATCGCTAATGACAACACAAGATATTTTTTTCATAGATCCTAGGATTTATACCTACTTTTTCTTAAGGGGTACCACTTACGCAACTTTACCATGTGCTTCGTTCGAACAATATTTCTCGGAACATTTACTGAAAATGAATGACTATATATGCATCCCGGAATGATAAACACGGGCTATTTAAAAATTTTAGCTGTATTTATTTCAAATTATCTTTGGCAGCAATGATGACCGTCAGCGACACATCGAGATTACATATAAGATTACACACATGTTAATTTTAACATATCATTTTGAATGCAGTTTTTATTAAATTGTTTACATTCTTTAATTTTAAGGTTTAAATATGTAAGTTAAGGAGAATGTAAGCAATGATAGAAAGCAGTAATTAATGAATTCACCAAAGCTTATCAAAATCAGTCAGGAATCTTCGTGCAGGTTATATGTCTGTAAACTTATATACAGTTAGAAGTAGTGCGTAGCGTACATACAACAAGGAGTCTGTGGGAAAAGACCCAAAGTACTACATGTGGCCTTCTATTGCATATATTGTAAGAACTAAGTGTATTATATAAATAATAAAGCGGAGATGAGAAATCAGTAATGCTGTTGTTGGTAACTCAATAAATACAGCATTCAAAGATGCCTGCAAATCGAGATGCAAACAGTTTTATTTGAATTCCACTTTAAGTAAAAAAATTTAAAACAGAAAATTCTTTTATTCTAAAATAAGTATTCTTTAGTAATCATTTAAACATAGGAAAAATTTAAGATATAGGTAATTCCAATGAAATGATGATATACAGCGACATTCATTATTTATATAAATTTGAATCCAGAAATAAGCTTCATTATTTAGGCAGTTATTTATTTTTATCCGTTTATTTACTGAATTATATTATTTCTTATTTATTTTAGCTTGGTTACTTTTCTTAAAATATTTAAATTTGATAGAAAGTCAAATTAGGGAGGGAAAATAAGAAGATGTTTTCGAGTATAATTAAAAGGAAAAAAAACATATAGCTACTTCTCTTACTTTCAAAAATATACCCTAACACTTCTTTGTGTTGTGCGTTTGGAGTAGTTTGCACTTCTGAACGTGCCCATTTTTATTAACAACGTGATAGAATTCGTTGGGGTGTTGTAAAAAATTGGTAGACCCGCATGAATGCACGAACTTTCGAAACTTACAGGTTTTAAATCTATAGCGAAACGTGACATTTTCGCTTTAGCAAGAATTTAAATTTTTTCAAGAAATGTTTCTGGAAAAAAAATCTAAAATTGCAGACAAACTGCAATTTTATTCGAAGTTTGTGTTGCTTGCATAATAAAATGTAGAATCCAAGTGCTGGAAATATTTTTGTTTAGAAATATCAATTAATAGTAAAATGGAAGCATTTTCCTCTATACTTTCGTATTGAGAAGTAAAATTCTAGTTTAACTTAGAGAACATAAATTTTTTATCCTACGTATTAAGGTAAAATATTTTTCACAATAGGATTACATAATACATTGGTAATGAGAAGACAGTACATGCTTAAAAAATAATAACAGATTAGTATATTTATTTTTAAATATGTTATTGTGATTTTTGCATGGTTTTTGCTTCAAAGCTTTTAGTATACATATAATACATTAGGAAGTATATTAGAAATTAGTCTTTGACATTCTATTTGGAAAACAAACAGCAAAAGAAATCCACGTGTCTTCCTCACAAAGCTCGCTTTAGAGGCCTTTTCACTTTTAAGAAGGGCTACCCTTATTACCTCGTACTAAACCGTGATAACGGAAATTTGATGAGCATTTCGAACGACTGCGAAATAGCATTGTGTGTGTTTTTTCAAAACCTGAAGAACGTTTAAATTTTAAATGTGAGAGAATACACTTGTCTAAGGCTGCTTTAAAGCATTTCTTGCAAAGGACTAGAGCTTATCTTTGATTGCCTACAAAGGACTTTCTTTATGCCATCGACAAGAACAGCTGGCCCACTGTGTTAGGTGCTCTTCAGCCTGTTAGATCCGTTCGATGGAATTAAAAAAACAGAGTTTAGTACTAAGTTCTCTGGGAATTGATTACAATTAGAGCTTAATGCTGTGTCCTTCTGGAATTGGCCACACTAAATAAGAAACATTGAAGGAAGAGCGAGAACATGGAAAGAAGGTGCATGATGGGGAATGATGAGACTAAGGAGAACACTTTTCACTATTACAGTACATGTAAGGCATGTAAATACTATATTAAAGACATGGTACATGGATCCAGGTACGGATGTAATTTGAACAAATACTTTACAAATCATGAAATACATTAAATGAGTGCTGGATTAATCATAATATTAAACATAATTAAAAACAAAACAAACACAACAACAACAGGCGGCGGAGGACGGGGACAGCTGGTATCTAACAAAGGTAAGCAGGTATATGTCCCCCGCTTTCCACTATCTTAAAACGGCAGCTCCTAAGTCCCAGGAGGTCTGCTTCGGTAATGCATTTGCTTTTCTGTTAAGTCGCATGAACAAAAGGGGTCCTGGATGATAACAAAAAAACAAGACGTTAAATAAATTAATATAGGTACAAAGCGGGCTGCTGACGACACAGTGTCGAAGGAAAGAAGTCACTCCAGGCTGTCAGCAATGTTCTTAGCAATGATGGTGCAGTCTCCAACGCGGCTGAGCCCGTATTTATTCTTAATTGTGTTCTTGATACATACCGATCTACAAAGGTCTGGAAAAGAATGTGCTCGTCTAGATACTTAAGCAGCCTGCCGTATTTTAAGTCTTTATATTAGCTAATCTTCATTTCCGAATTTAGGGCAAGCTGACAGAGAAGCTTCAGGCTGTTGTTTCTCAATGTGGGTATTATCTTTCTCCAATGGCCAATTAAAAAGTTTAAGGACAACACAGATGAGCTAATGGTAAATAAGAGAGTGTTTGGGAAATTTGGCTGCCTGAATAGTTTTGAAAGAAACAATTACGTGTTTATTTGTTTATATAGATACTACATCACGCATCTTTACCAAAAGCACACTAAAATGCGTCAACCGACCCTTCTTGTTAGGTGTATAAGTCCTTTGAAAACTCTTTACCCGTTACCATTACTTACTTCGTTACCATTCTTTTTCCATATTCTGTTACTCCGTTACCATTCTGTTCCCATATAGTATGGTGAATTTTAATTAATAATTTGATGCAATAAAAATAGAATAAATTTGATTAGTCCCATATTCGAATGTCATATTTCAATATTCTAAGGGTAAGAGACACTGAGGGATATAGACTCAAAAAAAGAACGGGGAGACCAAGAAAGTTTCGGAAACTATACTTTAGACCAACTCACCGGAAGATTAAAAACTGTGTTGTAACTTTTTAATCTGCTTTTCCTCTTCCACTAGTAAATATCCGTCGCTACAGTTTAATATCAAAAAGGTTAGATGTAAATATTCATCCACGCTTAACACATGGTGTAATTAATATCATTCCATCTGCTTCTTCCAGTGTGTTTGATATTTTCTCAATTTTGGAAGGTGAAATTATATTGTGTACGTTATTCTATTTATTGCGTTGCGCTTTTCTTCTATGATTCTTGTTTTTAGAATTATTTTACATTATATGCCTTATTGCTATGACACAATAGGCTTTTCTTCAGGTTTAAGAATTTTCGAAACCTATTAACTTATAAATTAATTGTCATTACTTCTTCTTTGGTGACATTTCCACTTCTTTTTTTTAAATGAATGCTGTACTTTCATAAAACGAAAATAGAGCAAATTGTTATCACAAATACTGCTATGTATAAGCTGCTTCAAGTCATCTTGTTCTTGTCTAATTTAGATACATAGCCCGCTATGAGTTTTCTTAATTTCTCTAATCTATGGCAATTGCCATTTAAACGTAATATTACCATAATAGTTTTTAAAATCGAAATTCCGGGAATCGTACATTTTCTCAGTTTGATTGTGATCAAAAATACATGTGGCTTTTTGCTCAATCTTGCTCAATTAATTCATTTACGTTTAGAATTCTTAGAAATATTTCAATCTATAACTAGACACTAACCAGCTATACGCCTAAACATTTTCTCCTTGTACTAAAACGGTAGCAAAATGAAAATTTCAGATTTAATTTATCTCCAAAATAGTTATACACATTGACCAAACTACATCATGAATCGTACCTTCCTATCCAGCTACTTTTGTCATAAATAGCGTAATCTATTTAAACGTGATTAAATTTAACTCGCAAGAAGCAGAAATCATTTGAATCTTCTTGTGATATTATCCGAAACAGAAAGCTATGCTATCAAATAAGTGTTTAAAGTATTAAACTCTTCAAGTCTGAAAGTGCTAATTTCAATCGTTTTAGTTCAAATGACCTATCTGAAGTTCTTTTATTCAGTATTGATCCTAATATGGAGCTATAATTTCGTTACATCTTATGCAAGAAACGGAAAGTTTAAAAATTGTAACAAGGCAATTTATAAGTTTACCTTTTCTTTTTCTTTACATGAAGCATAATAGTAGCTTTAAATTAAAATCTTCTTCTATACAGATTGACTTGAAACTAACAGTAAGGCTCCAGAATCAATTGTTACGTTATCCCAGGAATAAAGAACTTACAACACTTATTAAATAAATAATAATTTTAATTTTCTGTGAATCACAAAAGTGCTCTAATGTAATGTATAATACAAAAGCTTGGAGATGTCATTAGCTTGCGAGCAAATCTTCTAGAACATGGAGGACTTGTAGATCTTAAGTTAAACATCAATATACCTCCAGGAAAGGGATCCGTAATGTTTATGGATAAATGGGTAAATTTCAGATTTGTTCATAGGAATATATTTGAAAATAAATGATATAATCATTCGTGAAAAAGATAATTATGAAAGGTAAGAAATAAACTAATTTTCAATGAGCAAAGAAACCACAGAACTTAAAAATGGCGAATTTATATCAATTTTAAAGCAAAAAATCACATAATATATTTCGAAAATTTTTAAATAATCTTGAACAATAAATTAAAATCAAGAACATGAAGCTTAGATCCTATTTAGTACGTTACTTTTTATTATCAAATAATTTCAGAACACACAGCACGTCATCTCTCATTATGAAATCGTTTCATTGTAAAATTGAAAGTTAGATTTCAAATACTTTGTTCCAACTTCTTTTAGAAGCACTCAAATCAAAATTAGCTGAGGCAGTTAAATCATGTGATTAGAGGAAAGAAGCCTGCTGAGTGACAGATAGCATCTGTCTGAATGTCACTGTAATGGGAGTTGAGTGTACATCCTTTTAGGTTTGTTTTGGTTTGGTTTATGTGATTACGGCAAAGCCTCGAGGGCTATCTGCATAAAGGAAGGGATGCCTTCATGGAAGACTTTCTAAGGGAAACTGGCTAGTGTAAACGTACATGTTACACAAGGCGTAAACCACGAAAACGTTTTGCAGCCAGCCCGTTCACTAGATTCGAACTTCGGACTGAACTACTAGTCTTCACCGGCTTCACTGCTCGGCCGCTGCCTTCCAGGGTTAAAGAGAAATTAGGCTTAAAGTTTTGTGAAGGGGTTTTCGGAGACTTACAACATCCCGTCAGAAAGTAGTCGCTGTGATCAATAGAAGTGATCCTAAACTTTCTGGCACTGAGTTTAAACTGTACATCTTTAGCTGGGAATTTATATGCTTACAATGCTTGCTCATTTACAAGCGAAAACATCGGTGTACAGTTCTTATGGATACCACTTGCACTATCAATGAAATTAAGGATCACAGCGGTGGCAAATGTAATTATTCGACCTCAGCTTGGATTTTTTTAGATGCTTCTCAATCATATACATTCAGCTTTCTGCTCAGCTGTTAGATCCTTCGGGACACAATAGCTGCACATCTTCATGCTCTCCAGACGATTGAGGATTGATGTATACATACTAGGATTGTTAACTAAATAACAGTTATAATAATAAATAACTAATATTTCTCCGTTATTCTTCCTGCTGCACTCACAATTTCGCCGAATTTTTGAATTGCTTCCGAAATGATAAACGCATGTGACTGGTCCGACGACAGATCGTTGGTCATAAGACCACATAATGAACTTTTGTAATCCGCCTAATCCTTTTATTTGATTTATTTAAATATAATCCTGCTTTCTATGATATAATAATGTAATAACAGTACTCTCAACTTTATTTTATTTATTTGCTATTCATCTAAAATAGCGTTAAGCTTTTTTATAGAAACTTGCCTAATGTTGTTCATCTAATAAATATTCTTATTTTGTGGTACGATATTAAATTTTTTTAATTGTACGAAAACTGTAATTTTAATAATGAATATATAACTTGATCGTAATAACTCACATTCGAATAATGTTATTTTTCTTTGCAGGTGTTTCAGAACCAGTTATCCTATGAAATTTTCTTACAAAACTATTCAAGGAGATGCTTCAGCCTATAATAGTGACCTCAAATATGTCTTTCTAAATGAACTTTAGACTTTCAGAATATAATTAAAGATTATACTTTTGTACTCAATATATTGGTTTCATACTTAGCACTGATGTTTCCTTTTTTTTTCTCACATATTACAAACGTCCATTGGAATAGGTAATAGTTTATGATACAGGAATATTTATTTGAGATTTGTAACAACAATCATTATTTAAATAAAATCATTCTTCAAATAAAAATTCAATTAAAAAAATTAATTCATTTGTTGCTTTTAATGTTTATTTACTATACTAACTATGGACTCAAGCAGAATTGTTTAGCTGAATTCACAATTGATTATTACTACGATAACAACTATAGTTATCTTTTTATTTGCGAAATATCATATAGCTCAAAATTTCAAATATCATAAATAATTCCATTTGCTGTGAATTTTGAAGATCAACGGGATTAACTATGTTAGTATGTTATTAAATCTCCTTATTTTAAATTAATTATAGTGATTCTGAAGGAGTACAACTGAAAGATTAATTTCCTATGTTATATACACTCATGGACAAAAAAATTAGCGCACCAAGAAGGAGTGGTCAAAATGAAACGAAATTTTGCATACGTAATGACTACTTTGATATATGTAAATGATAAGAAAATCAAAGAAAAAGGATAATTTATTTCAGAGAAAAAGGCAAAAGAACGGAGGAGTTAATACTCCGTTGGACCCCCTCTAGCGCGAATGCAAGATGCGATACGATCGGGCATTGGGTCATATAAGTTTTGTAAGATGTCTTGAGACATTTCATTCCATATTTGCTGTAACCTTGCTTCTAGTTCGTTAAAACTCATGGGATGCCCAACTCGTCATTCCAAATGATCCCGGATATGCTCGATTGGAGGCAAATCTGGGGATCGGGCAGGCCAAGGAAGAGTAGTAACAGTGCGGAGACAGTCTTGTGACACCCTTGCCGTATGAGGCCGAGGATTGTTTTGTTGAAAAATGTCTCCTGGAAGCCTCTGCTTGAGTGGCAACACATGTGGTTGCAGCATTTCATGAACATATCGCTGGACTGATATGTTGCCACGGAACAGTACTAGGGGTGACCGTGTATTGTAATGAATGGCACCTCATACCATCACACCAGCTATGGGAGCGATGTGTCGCTGTACAGCAAAGGCAGGACTGAGGCGTTCACAACTGGCTCTCCACACACGAACACGATTGTCATCACTGCCGAGATTGAATCTGGATTCGTCGCTAAAGACCACCTGGTTCCATTCCGCTGCAGTCCAGTTTCCTCGTGCTCGACACCACTTCAAACGAAGGCGTCGATGGGTGGGCATCAAGGGCAGCACACGTAATGGGCGCCGCGATACCAACTGTCCTTCAGCCAGGCGCCTTCGTATGGTTCGAGAAGACACAGGGGCC
>KK118633.1:38512-66564 GCA_000611955.2 Stegodyphus mimosarum
ACGATGTGGTGGTCTTCTCGACGACTGGTCTCTACTGGTCGTCCGAGGGCGTCCTGAGCCTGGTCTTCGTGTACATGACATCTCTCGGGTCCACTGGTCCCAACACCTCCTCACAACACAATCAGAGCGGCCTAATTGACGAGCTACTCGCCTAGCTGACCACCCAGCTTTCATCATCCTGACGATTCAAACTGCGACAACTGTTCATATTGTCTTCGAACACGGCGTAATGGCATGTCTAGCTCAGCCCTTCCTATTGTAAATGATTCAGCACACTCACACAAGCTTTGGTTACTTTTTTTATACTCCACAGAGTACGACGTTCAACGCCCTCTACCGGCTATACGGAATGCGCAATCACGCTGCATTTCTAATCATTTACATATCTCCCCGACATGTACCTTTATTGCAAGTTTCGTTACGATCCCGCAATTATTTCTTGGTGCGCTAATTTTTTTGTCCATGAGTGTATTATCACACAGATAATTTTCTGTTTCATCATGCTTTCAGTAATAAGCTCTTGATATTGCCATCGTGTGATGTTTCTCATAAAGTTTAATTAAAATCATAGCTTTTAATAAGTTATACTTTTAATAACTTATCAAAAGTTACACTGACATTTTTAAACTAATTTTATAATTAAAGAAAAGTATAGTGTGAAATAATTTGCAAATAATATGTATATGTAAATTTTTTCATATATTATTTTTTCATTATATATGTATATATATGTAATCAATATGTTTCATTCTTTCAATATATTATTTGCAAATATATATATAATATATATATATATATAATTTGTAGAAGAATTGATTGCGAATATGTTCATCCGTAATAAAGAACAAACTTGACAGACAAGGCAAATTTTTTTTTTTTTACCAGGAAGCAGTTTGGACAGATTTGAATATATTTTTTAATTATTTTAATTGACATTTTCTTCCACAAATAACTTGGCAACTACACATGCCTGTTACAGAACATAACATTTCAATTTTTATGTTAAATTCCGTGTCGTTACAGTAATAAGTAATATAACAACACTAATAACCAGCCAAAACCTTATATCGTTACAGTAATAGTTACAATAAGAGCCTTATATTTTTACAATAAGAAGAAAGGAAAGCAGCAGCAGTCTAGTTAGGCGGAAAAACAGAAGCGAAATGCATAATTATCTAATATGGAGGTTCAGTTTAAGGGGAAAGGTTTCGGTTTAAAATTTTTGACTTTAAATTCGAATTAGCTGTGAGATCATCGTTATGTAAGGATGGAAAGGGAAATTATCCAAATTAAAATGAAGAGTTCAGAGACTACTGTAGATTTAAATAAGAATTTTGATTTGTGCATTTTTTTATCTGACATATACCTCTATTTAAAGAGAGAAAATCTTGAGGACAGAAAAGCCTTTTTAAAAGAAAAAGCAGTATAGTACTGACAAATGAAGAGCAATATAATTTTGAAAATGAAAATCATAAAATATTAACCCAAGTACCTTTTCAAATAATTTTACACAATTGCAAAATGTACATTTGAGTTTGAATTTAAGGCTAGAACTTATTAGGTTATTATAGGTAAGTATTTTATGTATTTAGTTCCGAGAACAGATGCTGAGTGTCTTTTTAGAGATATTTTTATTGGTTTTTATGGAAGTTGCGAGTGTGCCGTGTGTGATGCAATGTTACAGAAATGCATTTATTTTACATCAAATTACAGAAGGAAAAAATGTGATCCTTATTAAGTAAATTACTATATCCAAATATGGCCAGAAAAAATTTAGGATATGACACAATCTCAGATCGTTTGAAATTGAATAGGAAAGTTTCATTTTTAAATCTCAAGCCATATAAAAGTGAAACAGCAAATTTCATTTTAAAGCAATTTTCCATCCTGAAACTGAAGAAGAAACAGAAAATCAGCTTATTGAAAAATTTCTTTTTTTCTTTTAGAGGGAGTATGAGGATGAAAGAATATATTTTGCAAAGATCTGAGATTTCATAATTCTGAACAAATAAGAAATAAAAAAAACATATTTCTTTCATCTCTTACTGCTCTTGCAGATAGATGACTGAAATTGAAAATTTTCGTTTTTGAACTGTTTGCAGCAAATCTGACAAATAATGAAATATAATCTTGTGAAACGCACGCACTTTTTACGTAGTTTTTTATTAGCGATGTATATTGTATCACTAGCATTAAGCGTATATTTCTTCTATTTATTTCAGTCTCCCAAATGAAGTTAAAATGTGATTAAGAAGGATCACTTCGTTGTCTCTTTAAATAAAAGTCCGAATTTCAAAACTGATAATGGCAAGTTGAAAGATTTAAATGAAAATTTATTACTTGAAAACGTTGATAAAATCAATCGATTTAAACTACACTGAATTTTTATAATAATTTAAAATTATAAGTACTTAATATAAATAATTTTATGTAAATTATTTTGAATTTACTCTTGTATTACTAATTATATCTAATGTATTTTAGAATGTTTTTCTTATTTATAATATGGTCAAAATATGAATTAATTATGTTTAAATCCCGTTAACAGGAATCAGCAAAACACTGGTTTTAAAAGAGTAAATAATTACTTATTTGGTTTGGGTAAAAAAAAAATTTAGTTTACTATATTTTTAAAGCAAAAATTAATATTAATTTAGTTTCCGTTTATTCTCCACAATTTTTAAACAAATTCTGTGTGCTCTAATTACAATACCAAAGCACCATGGGAATCGTTATACTTCTTACAGTGAGAATAAACCTTTGATAATGTGAAACCTTGAAAATAACCTTCGATAAAAGGTTATTTTTATTAAATGAAAATTGATAAACGTATTGTAACCTTTATTTAATACACGTATTTCATATTAAACTGATGTTAGTGTACGTTTAGGTAAAAAGGACCGTTAAGGGAATATTTATTTACATGATAGAACTGGAGTTGTAGATCGAATCCGCCATAAGTAGTCTTTGTTTTTCAGCAGAAAAACTAATTTCTATGAATTTTAACACCAAAAGCATTAAAATAGCAAATCAATGTTTGATATATATGTATTTTAAAAAAGATTTGAGTAAAGTTGTAAGGTTTATCCTCAGTTTTTTAACAGTTATTTTAAGTTTTGTATCTTTCCTATCTTATTCTAATTTCAGCTTACAATTTCCTGCTAGAATGTAAATTCAGAAACGCAGTAAATGCAAATGAGAAAGAGTACTATTTAAGTTAATATTTCACCGACTTCTAGAAAGAAAGTCTGATCCTCTGACTAGCGCGCGTTTGCCTTTGGCTAAATTCTCTCTTAGTTACTACGCTCGCCTATACATTAGGCCTGCTTGGCTTTGCTGATTTAATCAATACTTAAGGGCCAACTAGTTAGATTTCTGATACCTTCGGCTATACCTTTCAGATAGCTTAGTTAAGCAATTTTAATTTAATTTAAATTCGTTATTATTTAAGTTCAAGCCCGAGTGGAGGCTTCGTGTAAAGTTCCAAGTAGGAACTGATTGTAAATATTCTGAAAAATAAAGGGTTGTGAACCCTTCTTAAGTCTTACGTGTATTGTTCACACACTTAAGCGATTATTCGCTTGTTAGTGTTCGTGGGGTTCTAAGTTAGAACTTTAGAATTAAATAAGTAAAATCCCACAATGTATTCATAATAGTGATTACCTCCGAACGTTACAAAGCACTGAACATTACAAAGTTCAAGATCCGATTTAAGAATTCAAATCTATTATGTTCAGAACCTGGTATAAAAAATAAAATGTTGCAGCTTCTGGCTGAAATATTACATTTGAAGTTGAGTAATTTTCTATTAGAAAGTTCTCCACGAAGGCATCTCTCTCCTTAGGCAGATAGCCTTGTGTGCTATCCCAGTATCAAATAAACCAAACCAGCAAATTCTGTTTCAGAGACCAACTAAATTAGATATTGCAATTAATATTGGTTTTAGATGTTACACTCATATCCATAAATTAAGGATAAGCAAAATCAGGCAAAGGAAGAGTTAGAAGCAAAACAAATTTGACTTATTTGTAAAACTTATTTATTAAATAAAAGGTAAAGAGCAAAAAAAGATGCTATAAGTTTGATACTATTAAAAAAATTAGCGAATTTGTCTCCCTGGAGCAAATTACAAAAAAAACCTATTTACAAAAAACCAATATTACATGGTTGGTATGATTGTTAATACATTGTATGTCTCCCAGACGATGCAATACGCTCCGTACAACGCCTAGGCATGCTGAGTATCAAATTATCGATCTGATCTTGGGGGATATTACACCACTCAAAAAGCAATGCTCTCCGAATTTCCGGTAGACATGTAGGAGGAGGTTGACGGGCTGCAACTCGTCGGGCAAGCGTGTCCCACACGTACTCTACTGGATTCAAGTCCGGTGAGAATGCTGGCCAGTTCATACGGGTAATATCCTCCGATTGAAGGCATTCGCTTGCGATGTTTGCACGGTGAGGACGAGTGTTGTCATCCATAAACACAAATTGTGCGCCCATGACTCCCGGAAACAAACGTACATGTTGTTTCAGAATGACGTCCCGACAGATTTGGCTTGTCATTGTTGCAATTTGAACATGCAGGTCTGTTTTGGAACCCAGAATAATTCCACCCCAAACGAGCACTCCTGCACCACCGTAACGGTGTCGTTCAATGATGTTTTCTTGGTGGTAACGAGTACCTGGAGCTCTCCATATGAAGTCCGGCGAGAATCAGACTGCAAGCAAAACCTGGAAACATCAAACAAGCCCACTGTTGCGGTGTCCACAATGCATGCTCTGTACTCCAGGCTAACCGCAGGCGACAGTGAGTTGCAGTAAGTGGAACGCATCTGACAGGTCTACTAGCATATAGACCAGGGATGGGCAAACTACGGCCCGCGGGCCAAATCCGGCCCCTTGGAAGACTGTATCCGGCCCGCGGATAGAATCTTAATTTGCCGATCCGAGGCAAATTAAAAGAAATATATATTTAAATATTATATCTCCATCTCTTTTCTACTTTGCTTAAATATTACTTTTTTTCTTCCTTTTGTTCAAAGGATTGATCTTTTTACTGTCTCTATTTTTATTTTGCAAACCATAAATCGACGGAAATAGCAAGCACAAACAGCTTTCAATCGGTAAAGTGTTAAACGCGGAAGTACTTTGGTAGTTATGCTGTAGATTGGCTTAAGAATAATTATCTGTTTTTCGGGGAGAAGTATGCAAATCCAATATAAGTGAATCAGACCTCACATTTGGCAGACTGCGCATTTTAAGCTCCAGCCAGCGGTCTTTTCTTTTGTCGCGAATTCTAGTATTATTGATTGCGTATGGAAAGATTGCGGACATATAGCATCATTGTGAATAGTGGTTTTGAAATTGTTAAAAGTATAGCGTGGCTAGTGCTTGTTTGGGTTATTCGTAAAATATTTCAACTCCAAAATGTCTACTAAAAAACGTAAAGTTGATTCAGAATGCCATCTTTTAATGATGAATGGACCTAGAAATATTTTTTACAGTTGTAAAAGATAAACCAGTGTGTCTCATCTGCAATGAAGCTGTAGCAGTCTTCAAAGAATATAACATCATTATCGAAAGTGAGTTTCCCGAATTTAATATCTCACGCCCAGAAAATCAGTGCTGTGTTTGCTTCATCTTATATATGTGAACAAGTGTTTTCAACAATGAAGCTTAGAAAGAATTATTTAAGAAGTAGAGTGACAGATGAGCCTCGTTCCTTAGAATCAGTACATCTCACTTCGAACCTCAATATAAGAAACTTTTAAAAATGAAAGCGCAATTTCATTCTTCTCATTAACATATTTAAATTGCAATACTTGTATATGTTTTTAAAATTTGAGAAAAATTTACCTTGGCCCGCCGAACTTTTTTTTTTCGATTTTTGGCCCGCGAACGAAAACGTTTGCCCATCCCTGATATAGACCAATCTGCCCTAAGCGTCTGTACACGGTCTGTCTTGAAATTGTCGTACCAGTGGCTGAAGAGAGCTGACGAGACAGGTCTGAGGCTGTGCTCCGCCTGTTTCTTTTGGCAGTAACTGCCAAATACCGGTCCTCATTCGGCATTGTAACTCTGGGGCGACCTCTGCTGTAACGTCTACTCACATTACCATCATCTTGGAATTGCTGCCAAAGCCTGGAGATGACACTATGGGCAATTCCAAATTCGTCTGATACTTCCAGATGGGTACGCCCACATTCCAGACGGCCGATAATTCTACCACGTAAAAAATCATCCAAATGCGTCCTTTGTGTCATAACTACTCGGTTAATGCACTGAAATGCTTATAAGGCGCCTGCGAACAATTTTACTTCTTTGCCTATTTTCCTTATATATCACTCTCTTACACTCTCGTCATTGTGACGTACCATCGGTGTCATCTGGTTACTTTCTGAAGTTTGCATATGATTCTTGAAGATGTATGTAGTGATTTTACAGGTGATATATTTATTTTAGAGTTCGATTTCCGCGTGACTCCGAATTATCCTTAATTTATGGACATGAGTGTAGTTAACCATTAATTAATTCTTATGTAACTTAAGTGAGCATATTTGTAATTTCTATGCACACTTACTAATCCATTACAAATAAAAAACATTACCTAAAGACTATTAATCAAAACACAGTGCAAATAACAGAGAGCTTGTTTACAGTAGACTGGTAAAATTTTGTAGTTGGTAAGTCAGAAGACCTAGCACTAAAATAAATGTGAAAAAGGTTATGTCAAATCTACCTTCTAAATTTAAGTAAATGCCTTACTTTTATAGCATGTTTGTAACTTAAGCCATACATACTCACAGATTTTACTCAAGTAACATTATCTCTTTTGCCTATATTAACCTTCTATACTGAGAGAAAAATCGTTTTGTCCGTCTTTCGTTTTGCAGTCTATAATTTAATTCTATGTTTCTTTTTCCTTTTTATGCCCTTAAAATGTAAAATTATAGCATAGAAACTTCGTCAGAGAAAAGTATTATTTGATTTCACATTTCCACGTTGTTCGAAAGTAAATGATAATTTCACTTAAACTCGTTAAACAGGTAATCCGATAAAGTTATATTCAAAATAGATATATAACCATATATTATTAAATACACCTATTTCTGGGCTGAAAACATAATGACGTAAACACTCTTGTCCGAAAGTTAAACATAATTCTTAAAATGTAGAAGGCCGTGAGTAAATATTAATTAAATTGTTCAAAATCACTTTTGAAGAATCATTGCTAGAAGATGAAACAGTATAATGCATGTGCAAAACATTTCTTATATTTTCTCTGCATGCGCAAAACATTCGTGCACGTCAGAAGGAGCATAAAACCGTTTCACATCTTATGCGGAGATCATGCAGGATATGTGCATTTGCTGCGCTAAGGAGCAAGTTAAACAATCAAAAAGGTCGAAGATCGGCCCAAATAGACGTGTTTTTGAAAGGAAGAATTATTGGATTGCTGGAATTTGAACGATTTCAAACCAAAGTGTGTCAAATTCTGAATCTGCCTCAATGTGTGATCTCAAGACTGTGGCAATGGCTTCCCAATACGGGAGATGTTACTCGGCGACCAGTACAAGGTCGACCGAGCCGCAACAGACCCATATTTGTCAACAACTGCGCGACGTCAGAGGGACAGTTGTATCAGAGAACTCAGTTCAGCGCTCACAGCCACCACATGAGTACGAGTTTCGAGAAAAACTGTTTATATGAGACACCATCGTTCTAGTCTGTATGCCAAATGACTAGCCTTTTGCATTCCTCTAACTCCTACGCATAAACGCTTTCGTCTAAACTGGAGTTTCACGGGGGTCTGTTACTATTAAAGTATACAGAGATGAAGTCCTTAAGCCTTACGTTCACCTGTTTCGAGGTGCTGTCGGTCCTGAATTCATATTCATGGATGATAACGTGCCTTGGAACCGTGCGATCCTGGTCGACAAATTCCTTGAAAGTGAAAATATCCAGCACATGCAGTAGCCAACTTAACGTATTCAGCATATGTGGAACATGCTCGGGAGACAAATTGCTTCCACATCCACCAATTCCGTTCCAGAACTGAAAACAGCTCTTCTTAAAGCTCGGAACTGTTTGAGGCTACAACTTATCCATGCTCTCATAGCATATATGGGCAATCGTTGTGCAACATGCGTGGCTACCGGAGGCAAACACATAACTTATTAAACTGCCAAATAACCTTTTTATTTTAATTTTTTTCATTGAAGTACAAATTACTAGTCTATCCTGTTTTCTTTCAAACTCTTTCTTTAGATATTAAAATGATTAATTTCCTTCTTTTGCATTGTTTTCTTATGATGTAACCATATTACAGTCGTATTTCATGTTTTTCGACATTCTGACTTAGATTTCCTAAAATATTCACATACACATCAATATTATGCTTAACTTTTGAACACCAGAGTATTTTAGATCAATGAATCAATTATTATGATTTAGATCTTTATTATAACTGACCTTTTCGTATTCATTCAAGAATGCAAATTAGATTTGAGTATAATTAAGCTGACGGCTTTGAATCTTTAGTTGAGAGAATTTCTGGCAATGCGTATTTGCTAAGTTACATTTTCGCCATCTTCGTTAAAACTGATATCTCGGCTTTAAGCATTCCCGCTAGCCAATGCTTTATTTTGAGAGCCGGTAAAAGGCTTTGAGCAGCTTATTCTACTGAACTTGCATCTTAGACCACGTTAACAACATTTAATTATGTGCTACTGCTTAATTTCCAGAACAGTGTGCCCGGGAACACCCAAAATAGTCCCTCTGTTCGCACAGAAAAAATTGAATGGAAAAGGCTTTATACGCTTCTTTTTTAAACTTTTTTTTATTTATACCAGATGGCAGTACAGCAGCAAATAGTCCATACATTGTAATAATGTTTAGTTTTTAGAGACCCTCATTTTTCAGAGAAATTTTCGAAATATTTTTTAGGATATATGAGTTAAGGGAATTGTTTGAAAAGAAATTTCTGTGTTATTTTCTTGGGTGTATACTGATCTCTGTATTCTATATTAGTTTTAAATTTTTGCCTTGAAATCTTGCCTAAAATAGAACGATGAACATGCGCTATGCCCAGAGTGGGAACACTGAAACACCAAGATCAGATCAACAACTATGCTTTTGTTTCACTGCAGTATTTTCTTCGGTGAGCTCATTCATAATAGAAAAATGGGCGCACATCTGTATTTTATTTCATATTTTTCTTTTGCTTTCTTTGAGGGGGGAGGAGGGGAGGTTTGGTTATCAAATACGAAATTGTTGGGGTGTTTTTCTGAAGATCAGGGGTAATTTTATTAGTTAGCGTTTTGATTCTGCACTAAAGCAGTTCTCTCTTTCCTTTCGCTGAAAGAAATTTTGTTAGCTCTACGCTTTGTTAGTTTTCAGTTGCAAATGTTTATTTAGTTTTATTTTATAGTTTATATTTAATTGTAGCTAAAATATAAGTTTTTTGTGAGTTTTTTATTATTTTATAAATTGATTGTGGAGAGGGCTGACCATTTCTGAAGCTCTGAAAGTGGTAAAGGAATTGTCTTCAGATAGTGAATCCGATACGGATCCCCGTACATGTGTAAAATATGCAATGTTGTGTTGTGCTTTTTTAAAGGTAGTGTCGCTTGCAATTAACGAAATTGTAATTACCATTATATGTAATTAACAAAACTTGTGAAAATATTTCATTCAAGTTAAACAGTTCTGAGCAAACTGTTCTGTGAAAAGCATTTCCGTTAAGAATGAAATGTTGTTTAAAAATGCATTCTTTTCACATACTTAAGACGCTGAAATATTGTATAAAAAGAAAATATATACATTTATATGTATATTTACGACGTAATTACAGAATATTTACATCCGATCGTGTCAAAACCCATTGATCTTAATGGTAAGTAACCGAATGTTTTGGTCACCAGGCAGGGATCGCCAGTGTATGGGGAAAACTGGTTAGAGCCTCTCCTTCTTAATTCCTACCTCCATGATTCATTCAGTGAGCTTGCTTCGGGCACACCCACAGAATTAAAATGGTAAGTTCTATCTTTGCAAAACTTGTCAGGACTGGATGTTCGGTGCATATTCTTGGCGAACATCTTCGTGAAACGTTAAGTTATGATCTTGAACAGGAAGCTGTTCTGTGGTAGAAAACTGTGGTTAAGTGGTAGAAGAACTGCTCTTCAGAAGGATTTAAAATCCTCTTTTATTAAACCACAATTATTTACAGCCACTTCCCAACTCGGGAGGGATACAGAAAATAATGACCGCACTTGGGTCTAACTGAACAATCAAATGATTTAAACTAAATTTAAATAGAAATTAAATCGTCGTTGCTCACAGAGCTATAAACGCGAGGTTGGCCTCTAAGCCTTGCGTAGCAAGGTTTTAACTAATACTAACGCACTTAGAATTACTTCAATAAGTAATAGCCTAACAGCGCTACGGCTTAGAATTTAAATACTAACTGGTCAGGCGAACGTCGAACAGAGTAACAGTGGTCTGAGACTAAAAGCTCTCTCACTCTGAGAGGTTCCTACCTACCGTTTAAATATAAACTTGGCTCCACCTCAAATTAGCATAAAGCTGAAACGCGCGCTTATTCTAACGGGAAGTTGAAATAAAAACAGATGGAAAAAGTCAAATTAAAATAAAACTTTCTTAGTTTAACTAAAAACTTACAAACTTTACCTGATGTACTTCTCTAGGCCTGATTAGACTACCTACCATATTTTGTTTTTTTTGGGGGGGTAGGAAATTCCAACTTTTAAAGGTAACGTGCCGGAAAGGATTAAATAGCCACAAGTCTCGGTTTTGTTTGTAGCACGGATCTTGCTACAAACTTAGACCCCCCCCAAAAAAAAACGGTTATTTTAATTCTTCTTCAGTATTTCGTGAGAGCTTAGGGAGTAGCGATAACTCGCTATGTTGTCTAGTAGGATATGCAGGATTTATTTCTAGCTTCCAGTTACGACAGAAACCCTACATGTTTCCTCCTCATTTATTTAAATCTGTTTCGAAAATAATACTTCTGCCCTCTATTACAATTTTATATTAATTTACTGCTTTATGATCTACTACTTTCTTTTGGAGGGGATAATTCTAATTTTTGTTTCGGAGGATTTTGTTGTGTAGAATTGTTATGCATTATTTTACAATGCTTAGTGAATATATTCACTTACAGTAAATTATTATGTTATGTAAATTATTATGTCTTACGTAAAGTTATCATGTTAACATTTGAGAATTAATTTTTAATATAGTATTTTTCACTTTTTATTTTTTCGCTTGAATAAGGTGAAACTTTTATTAGCTAGCGGAAAGTCTTGTAAAGCTACAGGCGGGTGATTGCTTTTCGTTTTCCAAGAGGCGACCACTTTGAGGTCATAGGTTAACGGCCAGTTGAGTCTTCCTCCTCTTAACTTTCGGCGTTGAACACGTGTTTTGTTCGTTTGGAGGTGGGAAAGTACTTCGGCTTTTCTAAAGAGGAGAACTTTGTGATATGTTTATTACCTGCTGGTGCCACAACTTTAAATGAATTACGGTTGAGATCATTTCTTGTTGTTTGCGCGCGAAAGGGTATGATTTTAAAAATAGGTGTCTGATTTTCTTCGAATTTAAGATTAATTACTGCCCTTGTTCTAGCTGGTTTAGAGGGAGTTCAAGTTTGTTGGATTGGATAGATATAATTTTATAGATATTTTGAGCCAATAGTGATTATAGAGCCGGTCCGTATTTTGAGCGTAACGGAGGTTTTAAAAGTGGTTGAACGAGAGGCAGGAGAAGAGCTTTAGCAGTTTTCTCACCTATTTGATAACTACAACTAGAAGAGAGGACTGAGGATAAGTTTTCGACCTTAGCCAGACTGCCTTTGGGGCCGACCGCGATCTTTGAATCCAGTTTTCCGGCGACCCTGGTTTGTCGCATTTTTACACAGCCGTTCCGGCCGCGCATAAATCGTCGCCTAAGAATAATTTGAGAGTATCAGATTGAAAACTCGCTTGGGAACTGTTAGATAGTATTAGTGTTACCCTATTGGAAGAGATCAGCTCCTTTCCTTTCTTCGAAAGGGTGATTTCCAGCCTCTAAAATCATTGCGTAACTTTCATCAAAACCTCTGGACTTCGTATTGTAGAGAATCGGCGAGCCTAACTGCCTGATAATGGCTTTCTACAAATTGACTATGCGGGAGTCTTGAGAAGTTGATTTGTTGGAGGGAGTCATCAGACTTTGTTTTAGACAACGATGAAGTATTCAACTGTGAGTGCTTTGAGCAGTTATCACATGTTTTTTGACAATTATGAAGATTCGGCCGTTATAGATTTCGATGAAGGTAAAGAAATCATTAGGCAGTTCCCCGAGTCCCACAGACTGATATGTATTCGGCATTCGTGAGTTTTTTGCTGCTGTTGTTGTTGTTGTTGTTACTTGATATGCAATTAATAGCTGAGAAAGTGATTTTTATTTTTAAATGTTTATTTGTCATGAGTCTTCACTTAATAAATTAATACATGGAGGAAAATCTCAATCTTTCTTAAAATTAATTGTAACCGATTTGATGTGCATTTATATCAAGAAATTTAATTAATCACTAAATGTTAGAAGATAATTTATTGCTGGATTATTGGGGAAGGATTTGTGTGTTCTTCTAAATTAGCTTTAAATGTCAGTTTAAACTCATGAGTAACTATTTTAAAAAATTTAATAACTGTGAGGTGGTTTAGCTATGATTTTGGCAGGATTCGAAAATTGTTGAAGATGAGAAATTGTTTGAAACAAAACTTGGGTTTTGTATGGTGATAATTATGCAATTGTTGTAAAGTACATTACTAAATATTTGGGAAGGATATTGATCGTTGTTCAGAATGTCAAATGTAAAACTGTGAGTAATTTTTAGATGCTGTCTTATAGGGGTAGTCTGGCCAGCTATCTAAAACTTTAATGATCAAGAAAATTAATATTAATAATTTCTTATTTAACAATTTCGGACTGAATTAGTCTTTGTAAGTATGTAGTAAAGAGTACATATTTACTTAGAAATCGAAAACCTTACATGAACTCTCTCATTGAAAATCGACTTTCGCTCAGTTTACATTCTGTGTAATTCCAGTTAAAGATATGGCTAAATCCGAAACAATTGGCTACATAAAATACATTAATAATTTTATATAAAATGAAGCAAAAACACAATCTTAAACCAGCATAGATTCTGATAGTCTATCTATTTTAAGGATGAGTAAGCATAAGTTCCTCTTCGTCAGGCTGATCTTTTTTCTTCATTTTAAATTTTACATTAGTGTGTTTCTTTACTAATTCGATTTTATGTACTTTATTTCCATTTTCATAAAATGAATAGTACTGAAAATAACATTTTTATCACTATTAAATACAAACGTATCAATAAAAAATATCTGCTTAATTTTCATGTTTAAAAATACTGATTATATAATTTACAATGTTAGCTATCTACCTTTAAAGACGTATCTTTATATCGATATATATGGCGTAATAAATATTACTTTCTTTGGCTTTGAAAATCATACAAAGTGATGAATTATGGATAACTAAAATGTCTGTAATGAAATTCTTTTCTGTTACTTATTTGAAAATAGAAACAATAACTGCTGAGACTGATTGTAAGACAATATGAAATAAAGAAAGACACAAAAGAAAGCACTCGTTTTAGTTCCTGGTTGTTACTTTATTTGTGAGTTATCAACTTATAATATCAACAAGAAAGTTTCCATATTTATTATTCACACAAGTATTACCGCTGTCTGTGACTGTTCAATGAGCTGTGGTTAAAAAGTGAGAACAAGAAGCACTAGAATCACAGTTTGTATTTAGACATATTATGTATTTTGCTTTTTTACCATAAAATATCCTTCATACTCCAAAAATGTTGACTCTCTCAATTTACATCATATAATGATAGGAAACACTGGAAATGCAAATGAGAGGCATACAATCACACACACGCTATATGGAAAAATTTCAGAGAGTATTTAGAATAATATCTTTCACATAGAGTAAAAGTTGAAGTACATGCCGTGCGTAGGTTTCACGATGCAAATATTTTGCTCTCGTTATTTCTAATTCGCCCGTAAAAAGTAGCTGATAATAATAATTTTTTTCGAATACAATCGATTCTCGATTTTTCGTTTCGAAATATTTCTACGAATATATAATATAGATAAATATAATAATCTTTGAGAAGAAGAAAAGTTCGAATAGAATAAGGGCTGCAACAAATCCAGACATGCATTTTCGAACTAGGGCTAAACAATAAGAGCAACTTTTATGCAGTTTGCTGCCACAAAATTTTCAGAAAATTTCCTTCCGATTTTTTTATAAATTTAGCCTTTATGGAAGTAATTTTTATTAATCTAAATTTTGTCCATGTTCTAAAGTGAAGGTCACCAGTAAACTCTTTCCAAACACACGTTGTATGAATATTTTCTTATTACCTGTATCTCCATATTCCGTATTTTATATCTTCCCACATTATAGCACTACATCTACAGAGAATCGTTGGTATATATTATCATTTCGGTTTTAATTCTCTCTACCACCGAATATCTATGTGAATGCGCCATAAACAGAAGTCCAAATAATATTTTATTATGTTTGATCTGTATTCAGCTGTTACTCGTATGGGGTAGGTTTTACTTAAAATTTGTTTGCCTAATTTTGTAAATTTTGCTTGCTTCGTAATGTGTAATTCTTAAATATTTGTACTGATTTTTTCTCCACATCAATACATGTATTTACACGTTTCCCTTATTATATGCCCAATGTACACTGTAATACTCTAACAGCAGTAACACCACCATACACTTTCACTCCTTGTTTTAGTTTTTCTTTCAATATGCCTCACTTTACAAAGCCAATTCATAGAGAAAATTGCTCCAAGCTCAAATTTCATTTTTTTATTCCATCGAAGGAATCCAACAGGCTGATAAGTACTTAACTTAGTGGACCATTTATTCTATCGACGGCGAAACAGAAGGAAAGAAAATTGCCTTACGGTTTTCGAGACCGCTGTAATATAATAAAAAGAATACATTTTTATATATTTTATTTAAAATAAAGTTTAAAGTACTTTATTTTAAACAATCTGCATCCAACAAGTATTTAATAAATGCACTGCTTGAACGGTTTTAAACCTTTCTGAAACTTAGCTGTAATTTTCTCAAATTAGTTGTATTTTTAAGTAATTTCTTCGCTATTTAAAGTTTTTAGATACTTTTTTTAAATCTTCACAAAATTTGAAGTGAGTATTTTAAATTGACTTATATAAATACTTATTTGATGTTTTTTGTATACTCACTGGCTTTTCGTAATAATGGAATATTGAATAAATAATTTAGTTGCCATAGTTGCACATAGCATTTACTAACTTTCTAGTGAGAACCGCTTATACTACGAGAAGCAATTATAAGTTTACACTTATCAAACTGTACTTTAAATACAATCTATCTCACGCTTTTGTTTACGAATTTATTATTCCTTTCTGCTTTGTCGTATACACGTTTTTCAGATTCTGCCTTTTTAATCCATCATAATATCCTGAATCAACAATTCAGTCTGTTGGGACAGATAGCCTCTAATATTCCTAGAAATGCATCTAGTAATTTGCTTTCACAACAATTTCTTAATTTCTTTTACAATTTAAAACGCTTAAAGGAGCAACAGTGTAATTTTATGACAAAGAATTCTTACAAGAATATGTTCAGAAAATTTCAAAACGAAGATTAATCTTTGTAATCCTCTATGTTCACTGAGTAATGGATTCTATTTTAGTTGTTTAATATTTTTCACATTTTGTTAGCTGATTAAGGAATGAGTTGTAATAAGTTTTGTCTTTCATTTTTTTCCCGAAATGTCTAAATGTTCAACATTCACAGCGTAATAAAATAGTCATTTTAAAGATTTAGTAACCTTGCTATTTTGCGCAAAGTCAATATTGAACGCCATATATTTGTCAAATTTTTAACTCGAAACGTAAAATAATGTTCTAATGTTTTCAGCTTTTATCGAACAAATTTATGATCTTCTCAAATTTAAACACTTGTTGAAATACACTTTGGTTTCCGCTTCCGTTACATCATACACCAAAATCCATGCAGACATATTTTTAATCTTTCTTATATTAAGCAAGCTAAACTCTTGCGATTAGAATCTAGCAATTTTAACTGGTGACCCTACCCCAGAATATTATAAGCGCTTGCATACCAAGCTCAATCAGCCCTAGCGTTTTGTCTACAAAAGTGCAGCCCTCTTTTTATGTAAATAACATATAATTCATCTACGAATCATTTAGATAAATAGTTATGTACTGCATAAAGTCAAATTGCGATGAAGAAATTCATGAAGAAAATTGGTTCACGTTCGTTGCGTGATGTAATTAAAATTATTTGAAACGAGAGAACAAAGCGTTTGCGACGACTGAACGCAAAAATTTCAGTTACCCACGACACGTGACCAATTGTTGTTGCACGGAGTCTGACGCTATAGTGCACTGATGTAGATAGACGCAAAATTCACATCAAAGTAAAAATATCACGTATTAAAAAGCGTCTAAACGCAGACCTGGGGTACATACCATCAGAATAGAAGACAAGAAGTCAATGGAAGAAAATTACAGCATTTATAATTTTAAGGATGTTGAATTAAAAAACATCGCTAATAATAAATGCATTCACGAATATGCAACTTATATAACCCTTCATAGCATTCATTAACGTACACTATCAGATCACCTAAAGTACAAAGTGTTTGGTTTTACGATCATAAAAATATTCTCAATGCTCCAATTATTCACTTTTAAGTGAATAATGGTAAACGTACACATCAAGAAGACGTTTTAGACTCAACCCGTATCTTTTAAGAGTCAAGTTAATGCTCGCGACGAAACTGAAAAATGCATGACAAATCTCAAATCTGCATGCTCTAGCTATCCTTTGTCCTACATTCAAAGGATTTACAAACTGTATTTATCATCATTTTCATCCATTTACAGAAATATGCAGAAGAATATACAATCTTTCTGAATCAATTATGTAACAAAAATAAATAAATATTGCAATGCATATGATGACATTTGAGGAGCTTAGAAACTTTTTTACCATCCAAAATGATACCCCAGGACTGGTATTACAAACCCGAAGGAAAAATAAAACAATTCACTTAATGTAATAACAGCTGTCACGGACAATCAATATTAAAGCCGAGCCGAAAGACATTGATCAGTAATATTCGTTTTCAATACAAATCTGACTTTTTTCAACCAACTTTCAATAGGACAATTGGAGATAGTTTCAACAAGACATACCACATTATAATAAACAAGTCAGATTTTTCTCAACATTTTACAACATTAAATATCACTCGACCACATTTCTATATAGTATGAATTAAAAAAACCCATTTTAAAGGTTTTTTTAGAAGTGATATGCAACATCGTTAAAATTTAGTGAATATTAATTTGCACCTAAGTCATAACACACTTTGATTTTTGCAATTTATCTACAGCAAACGTCAAACTTAGTAACTTTGATTGATGAAAAATTAAATTTGCCATCTAACGTTATTACAATATAGTTATATTACACACACCTTCTGAAGACAAGTGTCAATGTGAAAGCATGTATATAGCTATTAGCTATTTACAAACTCTACGTTCAACCCTATATATTTATATTTATATGTATATATATATTTCTAGAATATTTTTTTGGACAAACAAGAGTTAATTCTTCTTTCTCACTGTCGAGGCAGAATTTGATGTTCTGAAAGTTGTGCTTATATTTTATATTATTAATATATCCTCTTCGAACTTCCTGCAATAAGAGAAAAAGAAAAGATTTAAAATACTAAGTTATTATATATAGCATACGATTACATACACCATCAAAGTTAATGTTTTTCTAAGCGTATAATGAAAATTTAACAATAAAAAATAAAACTTGAAGCATATAAATTTAACACTTATTTTCACAAATAGTTTTTGGTATTTACGTATTTATTCCATGAATGTTTTTACCATCAAACCATGGAAGTTGAAGGAGGTCCCATCAAAGTTGTGACAAACGTTCCTGTGGAATTCTGAAGGAACTGATGCCTCTTTATTTAATAAACAATCCGTATTCGACACGTTTTACTTTTGTGCTTCTTAAAAAAAGTTCTCATCGATTTCTATTATTTTGCTA
Source organism: Stegodyphus mimosarum (assembly GCA_000611955.2). NCBI lineage: Eukaryota > Metazoa > Arthropoda > Arachnida > Araneae > Eresidae > Stegodyphus > Stegodyphus mimosarum. The sequence goes on from KK118633.1 coordinate 56,728, forward strand.
GGCCCTTCTATTTTACCACAAGCTCTGTTTAGAACTCTATGACTTCGTACCTCTCACAGGTAACTATTCCAATCTATTATCGTTTTGTGGACCATATTCACGTGGCTATATCGTGTCCACACTTTGTTTGACGATAGGATCTTATATTTCTGCTAGATAATAATCTACTCTCTGTTAATCTAGAATATTGAAACAGAAAAAATCAGCGCTATATTTGCAAATTTTTACAGGACTAGTTTCGATGGTTTTACCAAACCATCACCCCTCAGCTGCAAAGCGCAAATGAACGAGAAACGATATAGTGATTAGATAAGATAAGATAAGAATGGCTGGTCAGGAGTTGAGCTAATGGCGCCATCTATTAATGAAAAGAGAATTAAAACATAATTTCCTGTTTTAGTTTTCATAATAATAACTTATGACTTAGGTGCAAATTAATATTCACTAAATTTTATGAACATAATTTCCTGTCCATAATAATGTTTTAGTTCTCGTTTCATGAATAGATGGCGCCATTAGCTTAACTCCTGATCAGCCATTCTTATCTTATCTAATCACTATATCTTATGTCGTTCATTTACGATTTGACAGCTGAGGATGATGGTTTGGTACAACTATCGAAACCAGTCCTGTAAAAATTTACAAATATAACGCTGATTTTTGCTGTTTGGTTATATTAATACTTGTTCGGCGTGTTATTTTATCTTAACTACTGTCTGTTGTTATGCATAAGACAGTTCTCAAATTTCGAAATTTGTTTTTTCAAAATGCAAGAAAAAATTCAGCAATAACAAATAATTTATACACTTGTTCATAAAAATAAAACGTGGTTTCAGAGTTACATAAAACGAAATCGCTGATATTATGAGTACATTTATGTCACGCTTATCCATATAGCTGGCCCTAAATCTTGCTTGGTGACAGTTTCTCGGTCGACGGGATAAAACGTAAGTACCTCATTGTTTCATATCAAAGGCAAAAAATGTATAAGATGAAACGATGTATTAGCATGATTACCGTTTAATACCAATAAGAATTCAAGTCAGTGTGATATTTGGCATTTTATTTTATTTGTTAACACTTTATAATTTTGGGCAAATGAAGATGTTCTTTGTCTAGTTCATATATATGTTTTGATTTCAAAATATTAATCTTGAAAACAATACTACATAAAAAGCTTACTTTGTCTTCATTTTAGGAATTTTTCAATTTTTAAGAAAGGCAATGTTTTTCTGTAAATTTAATTTTATGGGTTCTAGTTTGTTACATAACTTTTAACACATTGCTAGACGAAATTCTCCAACAGGACTTTTGAGCAGATTTAAGCAAGTTTAAAAAAATATACATTCAGGCTTCTTGTTCATCATATTCGAAAAATTCTTATTCGAATAACTTAGGAATGGCTTCATAAAATTTTGATAAGCCACGTTGTTAAAATTTTCAAGTAAGACTTAGCAATGTGTCAAGCAATTGCAGACACATGCTCCGCCATTCCCGAGTTGCGTCTTGATGACTGCTGACAGTCGGTTGAGGACAGTGGTACTCGGATATGTACATCTCGAAAACTATTTTTGATCAAAGTAATCCACACTTACTAAGAGATATTTTTAACCAAAGGTTAACTTTATTCAGTTTCTTTTTTCTTTATCAAAACTGAATGTACATAATACCTCTTTCATACGCAAAATATAAAAGTGAGTTCTTGATAATACACAAAATCCCTTAAACACTTTTCTGGATATTCAATCTCATTTACCGTTTCCCGTATGCATGGATTTCGGAATGGGCAGAAATATTATGTTACATCTCTAACAGAGAGACACTATCATTCAATATCAGTTCATAAAGGACTAAAATATACAGTGTATTTAAAAGCCTGCAATCAAATATTTTCATTTGAAATCAACGGCAAGTGAAGTTTGATTTATTTTCATAATTAAGGTTACCTGTTACGTGACAAATTATTTATATATATTTATTTGATTTAAATGACTACAAACATAAGCGTTTATCTTTTTTCCCTCCAGAAATATTGTGTTTTAATATATATCTTTCTCATATTTAGTTTAAATCTTATCTTGGAATAATAAGTAAATAAGAACAAGCCTTGAGAAAGAGGGGTTTCGTTTCCTGATTTTGTGTCAGATTCTTGAATAACTTACTGATTCTTTTTAAACGCAGTCTCCTGCTGACCAGCGAATTCATAAAGACTAAAATCGGACTTAAAAAAAGATGTTCTGATATTTGGAATTTCTGATATTTTTATCGGACTTAAAAATAAGTTAAATTTACCCTTAGATTTTTCTTATTTTAGATTTAAACTGAGGGTTAGGAAGATGGAACGTCAGTCGATTCTTATGTTAGATTAAATGTATAACGAAGCGAATATATTTGTAGTTGAAATTAAGTCTCATCTAAGGCTGGATGTTACTTATTATTAAAGTTATCAAGTAAGTCTTATTTTCAGATAGAATATTTCAATATCTACACACAATTAAAGTAACACTGTATTACTAGCGGTTCTCACAAGCTAAATGACACTAATTTTAGTTACTGAAAATATACTCGCTTAGCCTCTATACTAATCAAAATGCCTACTTCTCAAATTAAACACATTAAATCGTAATATGTATGAAAAATTGTCACCTGGCATTTAGTTATCTTGGCCTTCTTCTGGGTCTTTGAGCGAATGCCATTGTGCAATTGGTCGACGAGGGGATGCGAGCATGTCCATCCAATGGCGTAACTCTGTTCCACTCGCGTTGCATCCCAAGACCACCTTCCCAATGGGATCCGAAGTCCCGATGCGATCATAATCAACCACTGTTATCATTAGCTGCACTTTCTGCACAGAGTTAAAAAAAAGAGAAAATTTTGCATTTCGGATTAAAAATAATGTTATTCTAAAAGGTAATTTAGCGAAAAAATTACATTAAAAGAAACCCAATCATGCAAAACTTCAAAATAAAACATAACCAAGATCATTTTACTGTGCTTTTTTACTAAATTTATGACACGTTTCTTCTGAATTTTTTTATCTTTTAAACCAACCTAAGAAACTGTAATAATTGTTGAATGAATATTTTTTAAAAGCCCTAAATGTTGGACAAAAGTGTACTTGAATTCTGTTTACATTTATCGTAGCATCATTAAAGAAAATTCAACAACACTGAATATACAATGTAAATAAATGCAATTAAACGTTGATGTATAAAATATGTTTTAGGAGATTATATTCTTATAATGAGAAGGGGCATAAAGAAAGTAGACAACGATTAAACAAAATTTAGTGAGAAAGATCTATAAAAGAAGTTCTGAGTTATTAGAGAATGTTTTAAAAAGAAATGATATAATGATATGAAAATCTTGTTCGATATAGATGAGTGTATATTTCCATTAAAATTTTCCATAATCTTTAAAAACGATCTATAAATTTTAGAAACATGTATTCATTAATGCACTGTACATATTTACTGGGACAGTGTCTAAATGGGCAGATATATAGGCCTACAATGTATTGTTCTGAACAAAGAGCAAAATTTTAATATTGAAATATAAATCTATAATTCGAGCATATCAGCTTTCACGTTTTGAAGCATAATTATTTTTGAAAAATTATGGATCCATACTTCAGCAGTGTTAACTATCATATTTACTGAAAGCAGATTTAATACTGATAGACACAATTTTTCTTGCTTTGTATTAATATTTTAAATACTCCGCAGTCTGATTAATGTATGACATATTATATATGATAGTTCTTTCGAATTTAATTTCAGCCTCCGATTAAACTTCAGAAATTTTCATTAAAACACTGTTCCCTTTATTGAAAAAAATTTGAATTTAGAAATTGTTTCGAAACACACACAAAAGAAAATATTATTTACAATTTATTTTCCATCTTATATAATTTTACTTATAATGGCATTTTATGCAAATCTTCAATTATTCCTAAAAGTAGTTTCAAGATGACCTGCTGAATAATAATCTATTACTTAGTGGCTTGTTACATCATTTGTTACAGAATCCATAGCTAAAGCCATTATTTCTAATTCTCTTGGTCTGAACTCACATTTCATGGCCTAGAGACAAAGGTTGCATCTGTCGTTTGCTTTTAAAGCCTTGAACACCTTATATATGTTTACTCAGCTCCTTGGTAGTTTTGACTTAAAATCCACCAACCACTGGTGATGCTTTCCGCATTGTTTTAAGTGAACCCATGCCACAAAGACACTGCACCAGTGGTTCTCACCCTTTTTTATCCCCATGTAGCCCTTTCTAGAAGATCTACAAGAAGCTCACTCCATTCCAAATCTCTAAATATACATATATAGATTTTTTTAGATTAAAATAATTTTCCAACTTGTTTTCATAAATTAAAAATGTAAAAAATTTTTATAAAATCAAAACTTGGAAAAAGTAGTTTTTATATTCACAAACTAAACCTGAAACTTTTACAGCTAAATAAAAGGTTGACAACTAAATAAAGGACACTACATATTTACAAACATCCAAAAATGCCTCATGCAGGATTTAAAAGCGAGTTTTAGGTAATGGGAGCCGGCTTCTCTAACCCTGCCCAACGGTGACTGCTGACATAATTCTACAGCTGCGACGTTTTCTTGGAACTAATTTTCAAAACAATCCTAATTCCCAAAACTACTTTTACATGATTAAGAGAAAAGCTAAGAAGAACAAAGGGTTGTTCTATTTGACTTTTCTGTATATTTTGGTTAACTTGCCAGAAGATCAAGACATTTTAGTAATATTTAAATAATACCAATAATTTGCTCTATGAATAAAACAATTTACACAAGAGTTGCATGTTTATTATTAAAGCTTATAGCATCGTCATCTAAAAACAATATTACATATTTTAAACTCTATTTTTGGCCGAAATTTATTAAATTTGTAGATTAATATTCAAATGGTACGTTACCTGTATCTGTTCGAAGGGGATCTCAAACGTAAAGGATTCATTGTAGTAAGGGTTCAACGTACACTTCTTGATACTCGTTTTCTTCTTCTTTATCCGCTTGCCATTCATCATGATGGCGATTTTAACGTAAGGATCTGAAAGGAAAATATTTCAACATAAGGATTGGGATATCCCTATATATATTTTTAATCTGTCTTTGGCTTAGGCCTTGTTCATTTCCATCCTAGTTTTGACGGAGGATATATATATGTGTATATACAGATCCTTGTGTATGTATATATATATATAGATAGGTAGATCAGAAAATGCATAACATTTCATTAATAATCACTGTTAATGTAATTTTAATTCCTGTTAGAAAATTCAGTACATTTTGTTATCATTAATTCTACATATTTTATCTCTTTCTTTTATATGCATATACAAAGTGCAACAGTGTACATAGTGTGTTCTGCCATGTTCTGTACCCTTAGCTGCAAAATACACAACATTGCAAAATTAACAAGTGCCTTAATACAGTGTGTGATAGAATTCGAAACGTGAATGCAGAAGACGTAGGAAACCAAAGGTTGTTTTAATCATGGAAAAAGAAAGAATAACTACAATAAATAATGTTTGATATTTACAAGAACTGTCCAAATGAAAACATACTGACTGCAGTACATCCATCCCAATGATAATGAAATGATTAGACTGATGGACTGAATGTGGTACACCCTCTTATAGCCCACTATATTATAGGATCTTCTCTGCCTCACTTTGTGCTTTCCTGGATATCTAAAAACCCTCGTTTGCGATATGGAGATTGACTATCCAGAAGACCCTGTGGCCACAACGAAGTCATTGCTGAAAAAATGCATGATAAACTAGATAGCTTCCAAACTGTATACCAAACACTCCGTCTTCGCTGTGAAGTACATATCTCATTTTAATTATTCATGTGAATACTCCTCGTAAATATTAACCTAGTTTCTTTTAAATATCCATAATTTCGTTTTTGATGTCTATCTTACTCTGTTTCATAGTGCAGATTTCACATTCCACAACGCACTGTATTGCAAAAGTTATTATTTGCGAAGTTCTGTGACGCCTTAAAGTTATGAGCATCTTTTCTACTACATCTTTTATATATATAATATGCATATATTATATAAAAGGTATGGTATAAGAGGTGTATATATATATATATATATATATATAATAAGTTTCTTTTGCTGGTTATTCCATTTTCTTTTTTAGTTCATTTTAAAGCAGTGACTAGGTTACAGAAATGCAGTATTAGTATCGTCCATAGGCACGATGATATGTATATAGCTCAGAAGGTTACTAAATACTGACAAAAGTGCAAATGATTTAGATGAATACGGTATACATTCATACATATTATACATATAAACTTGCCACACCTTTGTGCATAACTTAGGAACAATTCGGGGAAACAAGAAAGAAAACATAATACCAAAAGTAACATACTATTTTGCTGTGCGATTTTAAACTGCCTTTTATTCAGAATAATTCATCATTTAGATACATTACTTGCCTAAAAGTAACTTTTGCTACAGTAGTTGTGCATTCATAAAGAAAGAGTAATATTTAAAACGTAAGATCTTAAATTGTTTACGATTGCAAAATTGTTAATTTACGATCCTGAATTATTTATGATTTAAATGCTTAAATGTTTCCATTGCTTTCCACAGGGCTTCGAATAGTTATTTTTTTCGTTCCAGTTTTCGGTTTCGGTTCAAGTAAAAAAAATATCGGTTCAGTTCCGGGTTTCGTTCCGACTAAAATAACGGTTTCGATTCAGATTTAAATAAATAATTGTTTGAGTGTATATTTTTATATGTAACAAAACATAATTTTATATAAACAAAAAATGCAACTCTATCACAATTTAAATTTTTTTAATTGTGCACTATGCAAATTGATACAATTAAATAAATTGTACAATACAAGCGGCAATCAGAAACCGGCGATCATTGGCATTCTTTTCCTTCTTGTATTCCATATGACAGTTTCGTTTATGATTGTAATGATTACGTGTATCCTTGGGGCTTAGCGCTTGCCTCTCACTAGGCCTTGCAATAATTACATAGAAATATGTTTATTTATTTAATGAGCATGTAAAAATTTCCTTTAATTATTAATACATACTCCAGCATGATTTCACTGAGATTACTTCTGTTGTCTCGGAGAATAAATTTCAAACTTGAAAACCCCCTTTCAATCTAACTTGTGTAGTCGGAGCTGCCAAAACCACCTCTATAACCTTATACAAGTGCGAATAGATAGTTTTGTTCTCTTCCCAAAAATCTAAAACGTTATATTTTGTATCGAGTCTTCGCACATTAACAAAATTATTTAAAATAAATTCAATGTCAATCTCGGTAGACATACGAGATCTATCCTTTTCAAACGACGAGGCAAACGACAATCTTTCCTTTTCAAAAAACTCTCTAAATCATCTACATTTTCATCGTTTTTAGTAGATTATTTTTCTCGTTTACGACTGAAATGGACTGAATCTAAATATTCTATTTTATTCCAAATATTTTTTTAATGTTGCACTGCCTGTACTTTTCTAAGGTGAAAAGCAAAATTTGATAACGTGGTTCCGAGTAAACCGCTCCAACTAAACTATCACATTCTATCAACAATCCTTCCCTGTTAGATAATCGATTGAATAAAACATCCGCACACAATTTTTTTTAAATTTCGTAAGTTAAGTTTGCAACCTGTCCAAATTCCGTATAAATCGCTTAAAGTTAATTGTTCACGTTGAAGTTAAAAAGTTGCTTCCGTTAGGGGTTGTAAGATTTCGAAAATTAATTTTACTTTCTCCCGTTTACTCTCTGCAAAATAATGATCTAAATTGCTTTTCGTTAAAGATCAGCCGAAATACGTATTTGCATTTAAATAAAGATTTTGACGTATTAAATGTACTATTCCATCTTGTTGGACAATCCAAAATTGGTTTTTGAATGTTAGCGTCTTTAAATTTTGGCATTAAAGGCGGAATGCGCAACCTTTTTACCAATCCCCGAGCTTCAGTAATAAACTCATTAAAATTAGCGTTTCTTATAGAGTCTTTGATGGCTAGTTTCAACGTATGACCAGCACATCTTATTCCGATAAGTTATTGAAAGAAAAGTTGTAATCAAAATCTATCTCGTCTATAAAGTGATCCCTGTTTCAAAATCTCCATTTTCTAAATCAGTAACTGAAGGTTCATTGCCAATATCGGATCCTAATAAGTTGGCAAATGGGAAATCATATTAGCTCCACTGTCAGTAGTGTTTGTATAAATTTTTTTAATATCGATGTTGTATTTTTCAAGTACTTTTGCAACAATTTTTCAATATAAATACCAGTATGTTTATCTTTTAATTCTGTCATTCCCGAAGACTTTGGCACTATCCCCGCCCCCATTATCAACTGAGAGTTGATTCCCAAGATCAATCTGTTTAATCTGGTTGCTATGTAAATTTTTAAAGAAATTACTTTTTTAAGCTCCTTACTTATTTCAAAACCAATTTTATATATTTATTATGAGCAATTGCCGTTTTACAATTTATTAGAAATAGTTTTCTCTGTTACTAATAGTTTTATATTTTCTGAATTAACTGTAAAGTTATTACCTATTGCATTGACAATCGGGTTTAAAATCTTTTTAAATCCTGAATATTCTAACATTTAGAATGAACGGCCATTCACAGTGATAAGTTCTATACATGCTTTGATAGCATTTTCCTTGTGTAGTTTTACTTTCAGAAATTCTGATTTGACGTATTTATCTAGTGTTAGTTGTAGCCCGCTAGACTCGTTAGTATTCAGTGCAGCTTCATCTCTTACATTCGCCTTATTTTTTTTTGAACTCTACATTTTTATATTCATTAAAATGATGTCTTTTTAGATGAGGCTCTAAATTTGGAAGCATGATTTCCAGTCATACTGTGTCGTATATATAACAGATGCTCTTATTCTCTAGTTTAACTTACTAGTACTTTTCCGGTTTTGGGTTTTCGGTTCAGTTCCGGTTTCGAAGCCTTGATTTTCCAATACTTAATTCATTTGCTAAATTCATAAGCTCAGGGAATGAAGCATGAAAAAACGAAATATCGGACTAAATACCTTATTCTAGCGTCTTATAAGTGGGTTACTTTTAAATTAGTCATATTTTCAGTTAATTCGTTATCTGTAACCTGTAAAATTCTTATATTCTTGTTTAATATTGCTTTAAAAATTCTTATAAAAATATTAGTTTGTTAAGGAACAAAACGTGTTAAAACAGATGATGTAATATAAAGCTAAACTAAAAAATGTTTAGTTATTTAGAAAATTTAAATTTATATCTGGCGCGTTGGTTTACATCGCAATCCTATCGTTACTTAAAGTCAAACTATGTGAATCTTGTGGTTGTGTGAAAATAATCCGAGGCTGATTAACGGTTTCTGATAACTAAGTTTTACTATTCGTGAAAAGATTTTCGATTAAAGAGAACTAAAAACTCCAGAGTGATTAAAAAAATTGTCCACGCTTTCTCTAATGATCTTAAAACTAATTAGAAATTCACCAACCGTTTGTTGTTCATTTGAGTGATCGTGAACCTATGAAACACCACGATTCGTGATGACATGCCAGCAGCCACAGTTATATATGACATAATGTGTTCTATCTGCTTAACGTCTTGTTAACAAAATCTGCTTTGAGTTATTTTATTATGGTTTTGGATGAATCATACATAACAAGCACGAGATATGGTTGGACTCTTATTTTTCAACAAATAAATAAATGGAGAATTCTTTTTCTTTTTTTCTTGCTTCTTCATGGCATTCATGTTTGTTTGATCATGGCATCAAAACAACTTTTCGCAATTTACAAATGTTTAATTCGTTCTG
>KK118633.1:66593-119052 GCA_000611955.2 Stegodyphus mimosarum
GCAGTTACGTTTTGTTGAGCTTAGTAGATGATCCCGTATTACATTTTCGTTACATTTATTATTATGCAGTTTTTTGTTTATATTATAAATAACACCAGCATTTACGGCTGCATGCTTTTTGTTGCAAGATGTGCACTTCATATTTATATGATGGATGAAGCATGATTCAGAAAATTCCTAACTAGTCAATAGCTAATTAATAGCAATATTTTGTTTACATACTTATTTGGAAACGATTCATATATTCATAGCAAATAACAAATACAAATAAAATACAATTTTCTTAAGACGTAGAGTATAAATACATTAAATCTGATTTTTAATTAGTCTCTAAGTACTAGCTGATGAGTTCGACTTCGATTTTCCTTAAACGTTTTAAAGCACTTTAGCAAATCAATAAATTTACTGTGTACAAGTTGATAAATATGCAAATTTCATTACCAGATAAGCCTCCGACATCCATCTTTTTGAGGTTTTTAGCCTCTAGAATGACGACAGTCAACTTTCCGGCTGTCGGGACATATCTTAAAGAGAAGCAAATGTCTCCCAACTTATTTTCCTAAGAGTTAGAGAAATAAATTAAATCATGCACATTTTGGGCTAAAGAAGTACAAATACTAATTATGTTTTTCCTGGAATAAATTGTGTTTTTTCAATTTATGAATTAAAGATATTATATTTTATTGCAAATCACTGGGAAAGAAACAACTTAAAACCTGGTAAACATTTTCATTGTATGATAATTTCAAGCTTCAGCAACTGTGAGATCATAATTGAGGAACTATCTCATGCAGTATAACTGAGAATTATTTTTCAAATATGAAGTACATCCAGCATTTCATAAAGTTTATACTTAACGTACTTATATGCTAAAGATGAATAAGAGTGAATCGAAAATAAACAGTTATGCATATTTGTTTGTTAAAATATATATCGCAAATAAAAAAACTCCAATGATAAAATTCTAGTCCTTTATGAAACAGAATCATTCAAAAAAGAACAATTTATTTTAACGACAGTGTGCTCTGGGCTTCAAAAATATGCTGTGGAATCAATTAAAGAATTTAAGAATGTCAATACGTACTGTCCAAAATCTGACATGGTTTTTATTGTGGATTTGTGGCGAATATTTATTGTATTACGAAAATTCATTATCTTCTAGTCTTATATTACGCACCAATTAGAGGAAAATGCCATTTTGTGAATCACTATAATGTAACAGTCGATAACGGCCTTGTATTTGTTGGACGAAAATTAATGATAAATCTCTGTTAGTTTTAAAGTACTATTCATAAATTTTTAAATCAGTCACCTTCACTTTGCTGCGTGATAACTTGCATACGCTGCTCATATGTTCCATGCTGATATAATAATCATGAAACGTGCTCATATTACATGATAAAAAAATCAAATCTGAAAGCTTTGAGAGTTTTTACGCCCAAATGGGTGGTTCTTTTATTTTTTATTATAGATTACCTATTATCATTGGAAGTGGTATCAATGACATGGTTTCTTTACTACCACCTTTTAAGCTTTATTGATGACTGTTAACTATTCTATTCTTCCTTTACGGCCGGAAAATTCCGTACAGAAAGCTGCCTTCTTTATTTATTACACATTAAAATTTCTGCTAACTTTTAATGTATCTGATTTTGTTTTGGATGTATATTGGAAGAAAAGGAATCAAGGTACAAAATGACAGAGTCATTTTTCAATTAAAATCAAGAAAATACTCTTTATTCATGGACGTTTTGAGGAACTTTGAAATTTCACGGCTAAACCCGTAACGCTCGGAGGGAACGGAAACTAGTAACTACGCGTACTTATGTACACATCCGTTCTCAGGCTTTGATTTGAAAAGATTCTATCAGTCGTCGTATATCCTCTGATAGTAAAAAGTGCTTAAGATTCATCCGCAAATCGAGATTCATCTATTGAAATTTCTCGGCGAATTGCCTTCCTTCCGAAGAATCCAAATTCATATTGAAGTCTCTATTTTACATGCTTCGTCGCATTCCAAAATCCGAAAAATGGCATAGGTATATGATCGGTACTGTTGTCCGGTTTTGCGCACAGGGCAGCGAATCTAGTTTTTTATCTTGCAAGTACGCTACGGCCTTTTGTACATCGTTATAATTCGTTTTGAAACATTTCACGTTTTCATCAATCAGTTTTCTGCCCCTTTAAAATATTTAAAAACACCATATCTTTAGAATTTCCGACAGACAGTCTCGCGCGCTGGAGAAAATATGTCTTTCTTCCGTAGAGTGTTGCCACTGCTCGCTTTGAAATCGTTGAATTTGTTAATCATAAATTCATCTAAGTTTTACAAAATATGAAATAAATAATAAAACAAATTCGAAATTAAAAATTCGGGTATCCAGGTGCCCATATTGGGGTGAAGGATTACGTTATTAAAAGTTTGATGGCTGTAGATACCGTCGTTTTTCCACAATGCGAGAAACATGTACACATTCATGCAGATTCTTCATTTAATTTCTTTAAATACAATACAGGGCGATAATATTTGGTGGTAACAATTTAAAAAGTGATTTGCCGTTTATAGTGAAACGCCACAAAATGTAGCCTTCTGGCTACCGCACCCTTGGGCTAATAATTTGCGTAAAACCTTAGCTAAAAATTTGGAGACAAATACTTTTATCATAGGTTAAAACTATTTTGTAATTCTATTTCACCCTTTCCTGAAGCCCTAATCTTCTGTCTTAAGATGAAAGCTGTCACTCTAAGCCAATGCGTGGATGTGCAAATGGATAACAATTTTTTCATTGTACAAATTGCCATTATACGAATTATTATAATGCCATTTACTAATTACCATTTTACTAATTACCAGAATGATTAAACTACGTAAGAACGTTCAATTACAAATTTATCTTAAGTCTTTGTTGACTAACCATTTCGTACATAAAATGAGTTTCCCTATCTCTCTTGAAATGCGTTTCAGATGTGCTATGTATTATAGAAGCAACAATAAGTGATTATGTTTTAATTGAGAAATGAATATAAAAAAATGTTTGCTTTTATAATGATATTTTGGAAGAATTGTCTGGTGCTAACTTATATTCGTGTTAATAAAGTCACAGTTGAATTTTACATTCATATTATGAATGCTCTCTAATTTTTCTGAATGAGAAATATATAATACGATAATCAACTTTTACCTCTAGCTGTTTTTGTTTTAATTATAATTTAATTTCGTAATGTCTACTTACATTGAATGTTTAATATCTAGCACTTGAAAGTACTATAAACTCCTTGAAATGCTGTATGTCCTAGAAGTAGCAAATATGAAATTAAGAGCATATATTAATTTGTTTAATTTTTAATTTCTAAAGTATTCTTAAATTTTGAAATGCTGTTTTAAAGCGTTAATTTGCTTTTCATATTTTCATTCCTAATTACTTAATTTACCCGACTTCATATCTTGCTTATAAATATTAGAGTCCATTTGAATTCAAATTTATATTTGCAACCAGTGGCGAATATTTAAAATGCAAATTTCAAGAAATGACTTTTTTAAGCAACACCGTTTCCAAAACATGTATTTAGATTAATTTATCGCAATCAGTATTTGTAAGATCTTTTCTTTACGATGAGTTTTAACATGATAAGACGAATTTTACATTGCCAGAACATGTCTCGGCTTTAATATGCAGTATTTTTTCTTCTGTAAAGTACAGAAATCTCCTCTAAGACTAGAAAAATTTTAATTTCATAATATATGATCAAGCTAAAATAAAAAAGAAATGTTTTAAATGTGTATATCATATGACTGTATGAACAGGTAAGTGCAGGACAGGTACAGAAGTACTGAGTTTGCTCAAATTGTGTATTATCAGCTAGATATTTCTGTCAAAGAAAGTCCAGAGCTATGATTTATTACAGAATAAATCTACAGGAGAGATAAACGCAATCAAGGTGAACATTCGATTGCTCGACCTTCGAATTTTTTTAGAGATAATATGATTTTCAGAAAAACTAATATAGCTGTAAAAGGTCTTTTGTTTATATCAGGTCGATTCGTTGAGTAAGACGTACTTGCAGTTCAGTTCATTGTTATCTAAATGAATAAAAATCTATAGGTAATATTACAGTACGCATCCGCGTTGGAAGTCATTTTGAAGAAAGGTAGCGCATAATATACTGCACTTTAGATATGAGACCATGTACTGAATTGCCGTGAACTGTATGTGAATTCGTTTTAGTGCACATGCATTTTGAGGATTTATGTTCCCTGAGAGTTAGTATTGCGCTTCATCTGAGAGAAATGTTTGTCCAGCATATTGGTATTTTCAACCTCGAATACGTCTGAACATTATAATTCGTTTTCGAAACAGGTCCCTGGAGTTCTCTATGAACTTTTGATAGCAACTAGTACATTTTTAGCACCGCTCTAAGGCAGGCTGAAGAAGAAAAACTAATCAAGCTTTTCGATTTTTTGAACAGTGGTCATAATGAATTTTTTGAGGATTTGCTACCCACATTCTGCAGTTTGTTATGCAGAAAAAAAATTTATAAGTTAAAAAAAAAAACATTTTTTTTAAATCTGAAAGCTTTCAGACTTTACATTACGCCCAAAGGGGCGTTTTTTTAACGTTTTGTGGTTACCTTTATTTATTAAATATCATGTTCTTCGCACTTAAACCATAAAATTCAGTTCCACAACAATATCGCAGAATAATTTTAAAATGAGCATATCTTTAGAATTTCTGATACACAGTCGGGCGCGCTGGAGATAAAAATATTTTTTTGGTACAGTGTTGCCATTGCTCGCTTTGAAATCGTTGAGTTTGTTAATCAAAAATTCGTTAAAGTTTTACAAAATATGAAATAGATAATAAAGCAAATTCTAAATTCCAAATTTGGTCTTCCATATGCCCATATTCGGGTGGAAACGTACGTTATTCAAAATTAGATGGCTCTAGGAACCGTTGTTTTATCACAGTGCTAGAAACATACATACATTTATGCAGATTCTTCATTATTTAATTTCTTTAAATATAATAGAGTGCTCTAATATTTGGTGACAACAATTTGAAAAGTGAACCGACATTTATGTGAACCAACGCAAAATGCCAAAACGAAATTAATAGCCCTTCTGTGCCCTTTGGGCTAATAATTTTTTGAAATATAATAATCTGAACTTTTCCGTTAAACAGCCGAACAATTGGCGCCGGACAAATATATTAAAACAAACGCACTTAAGACGGTTTATTTTTCAATTAAAAAAATGAAAATGCAATTCATTTTTAAATTCTAAAACTACTATCTCTTTTGAAAATTCTATAACCCTTTCACTTTCCTGAAAACTACAAATCTCATACACAATAATCCCTATAGCGGCAGCCACAAACTCATTTCATAGAAATACAAATACAAAAATTTCTCAAGACGTTCTTCTCTTAAAATGCCGAACATGTACTTTGAAATTCTTGTGCGCAACCTTTTAATTAACTAAAAATCTTATTTAATTTGACTAACATCTTTTCTACTAAATCACGTTCATGACCACTATATACAAGCTAGCTAAACTCAGAACATTAAGACATTCGAAGCCGAGATTTTACACTGAACGTAATGACACAAAGTAGCAACACTTGCTGTCACTTTATCTGTATTACAACATGGCTCTATCCACTTTAATACGCCTGCAGTTGTTTTTGTGTAATATATCCTTTGTAATTATTTTTCGAAGTATAATAGTGAAGTCCCATATGATGAGGATATTCAGGAATGGTTAAGATCAAAAAGTCGTTACAAATGTTGCGATATAATTTTTATGTCTGCTTAATTAATCAAACGATATAATTTAACACTAATTAATTTAAACTTGTTGTATAAGATTTTCAGGCTACAATTTCTTTGTAAAATTCTTAAAATGTTTTTCTCTTTTTTTTTCAGAAATGGAAGAAAGAGATCAAATCTGAAACTGATTTCTAGGCTTAACAAGTTCTTTAAGAAACCAATATCAAGCGATACGAGAAAGCAGTGGTGGATATCTGTAGGTACATGAGCTTTCCTTGAGTTCTTTGGCTCTCGTTCTTTGGCTTTTGAGGTGATTTTGGTGAATTTGTTTAATTCACATGAGCGACCACGGTTTTCCCATTACCTTATATCACACTCCAAGAATATAAATATTTTGCGAAAACGTGTATTCCACATAGAATTCTGAATTTCTAATCATGTAGCTTGCTATTATTTTAACTGTAAAGCTATTTGAAAAATAAAATTTTAAATAAATATAATTAATATGTTTAAATAATTCCTGCGTAATTCGAGTTTGAATTCCTTAATGGTGTCAAGTAAAGCATATTTTGTTACCCGTGACATGAATATACATCTTAAACTAGGTTTTCATTTACATAGAACTTGACTGTTGTTGTAATAAAAGATAACACAGCTTTAAAGTGTCTTATTTTCAGTATGACTCCTCTTATAGTAATTTACTTCGTCATTTGTCTTTTCTATTATTCTAACTTTAACTTCGAGATAACGATGCGTAAATTTTTCGAATGCATATACTTCTGTAAAAACCGTTGCGTAAAATGTCTGTTTGCTTTATAAAAGTGATTAATAATAATGAAAGCAATTATAAGGATGTGAAAACTCCCTAATTCTATTTCACTATAATCGCATACTCGTTTCTTCAAAACATATCGATTCATGCGATAAATGAGCAGAAATCTGAGCGATGTGATATTAAATTGTTTACTTTTATGTCCTAAATTATTACCTGTCATCTGCATAAGCTGCATTACGTGGACTCCAGAAAATACCTGGAGTAGAAATATCCTCTTTTAGCATTACAAACCACAACATATAGATATTGGGAATAAAATAACACAGGAAATTAACGTAAAGTAATAAATTAAAGCAAAATTCCATTTCGAACCGACCAAACAACTTCTCTAAAGTCTTCTCTAAAATCAACGTCAATCCAAAGACAAATTTTGCTTGAATTCAGATTCCTAGATTATGTCAATACACGGGTCATTTATTAATTCTAGGTAATGTTTGGCTGCCGCATTAAATTTGGCTCTCTCCTCTCCATCTTGTATAACCATAAATACATCACATTTACGAATTTCGTTTTCCTTTCTTTTTCCTCATTCACATGATTCAATCTTGATTTCATTTCCTTTATTGGGAAAACAGTTGTTTTTATCTCGTACTTAATTCTGCATTTGAACAGAAATCCTCTAGAAGCCCATAGGTTTCATTGTGAAGGGTATTAATCGTTAACAAAATTAATCACTAATTGCATCAAATGCAGAAATGCATAATGATGAAAGACTTCGTTCCGATACCTTTTGAATGAGGGACTAGAAAATTAATATCAAACGCTTATGTCACCGTTTTTATACCCGAAATCTTGCCTTTTTCATTCTTAATTTTCGTCTGTTTCGCTTATAACTGATCGTTTTTGTTACCTGGGCTGTTGGATTTCTCTTCTCGCATAAGCCATTTTTAAACAAGCTCATGAATTCTATTGCAACTAAAATCGCTTAACAAGCAGATACAATGGTTCTTTTCTTCTACGCCAGACCTACGAGGTTGGATAAATAAATGCACAGTCATTTATTATAGTTTATTTTCTACACATGTTATTGTTATTTTAATGAAAGAATATGTTTTAAAGTTTATCGTTTTAATGAATGGTACGTTCAGTCAATAGTTTTTAAGTTTTTATGATATTCTCCAGAAATATAGGAAAGTATAAATCTAAACATTAGCACAAAAGCATATAAATACACTGAACACTTTAATAAAAATTTTAAATCTGCAGAATTTTACTTTGATATCTAAAATAATCAACGTTTTACTACAGTAGAGTTTGATATTTTTTATTAAATTAATGTTGATAATTTTTATTGCAATCATAAATTATTTAAGTTATATTCTAGTCAATAAAAACTTTATTCCCACTTTTTTATCATTACCATTTCAACGAACAGTGTCATGAAGAAGAGAAGTTCATAGTTTTGTTATCGGAAATTTCAATTTGTCTTCCTCCCACACGCACACAATGGCGGACTCTAGACGTTTATAGGCGTTGGCGACTACTAAGGCCGGAAGCTCTGATTTCTTTACTATAAAAGCACCTGAAAGGTGAGCCGCTGTTGCATCCTATAAAGGGACGGACATATTACATCCACGCCTTCTCCGGGATTCGAATCCGGGCTCTTCAGTACGGCAGTCAGAGTCACTAAGCACGTTCCTGCCTGGATGGCAATTTCAGTTAATGCTATATACGGTTTGATCAAATTATATGAAAATGTCTAATATTAGTTTCAGCTATTTTTAACACATCTGACATAACTCAGAATTTACAGACGGATTATAATAACTTCAGCGGTTAAAATACGGTAGGTTGTAGATAAGATTGTGTTGAGTACTGATATTTGTTAACAACATATCTGGCATAATTCAAAATTTACACACGGATTATAATAACTTTAGCAGTTAAATTACGGTAGGTTGTAGATAAGATTGTGTTCAGTGTTGATATTTGTTAATCTTTTCGTGCGCTACTTTTTATCCAGCTAATTTTAAATACAAATCTTTCAAAAGGTTACATAAAAGAGCATTTTAAAATCAGAAAATAGGCAACACACAATAAGTTGTTTCTTTCCAAATAAAACTCACCCTAAAACATTTAATAATGCACTACTCTAGTTCACTTTAAAACAAGCCTAAGACAAACGCGAATTCTACTTTTAAAAACCAGCCTTCCTTACAAAGAAAGGAGCAGTTAGAAAAGGAGTTTTCAAGCATTTTTATGTGATTGATAAAAGCTAAACACAATATCGAAAATAAAGTATACGATAAACGAAAAGCTATAAATAAAAGGCTTTTAATTTAAAAAAAATAATAATAATAAATTGAGCGAAGCAAGCAACGTCGTATTCTGCACAAAAGATAAACAATGCACAACGACAAACGATCACCACACAAGAACACATATCCAGCCATTACTGATGTATACTTACAAACACAGCGGCGCACCATCACGTGATGAGAACAAGAATTACGTCCATTGAAGGTTGAAGAAATGGCAAAAACAGCAGGATTTGGTTTTGAGAAAGAGAAATTATATGAATCAATTCATAAAATCATAAGAAATTAAAGCAATGTTGATTGATTTCTGTCGACCATGAAATCAAAACGCTAAGAACTTGGAACTAAAAAGAGCATAAATACTGCGCATGCGCAACTAAAGAAAGAAGCTGGAACTATAACAGAAGGCGAGGAAATAAAAATTCAAAATATCGGGTAAAAAAAAAAGAAAGGGAAGAAATTGTACTAAAGAAACTACCACTAAAAGCCTACTTTAGAAAACAACGATATGAAATGTCTACAGTTTTCATCAGTTTTATATATGTAACTTGTCTACAAGAAAATCCCTGTTACTAAAATGGCTACATTGTATACTACAGTCTACAACTGCTACTAAATCTAATTGATTATGTACGCTCCAAATGTCTACTTCGTTAAACATCAACATATAATCATTCTACTTTCAAACATCTAAAAAAGATATTTTAGAAATGCATGTTTAATATTTTACATAAGTATGCATACAATATCATAAGTAATATACTTGCGCAAGACAATCTTTGAAATTTAATTTGAGTTTATTTATTGTAATGTAATTATATGTATAAAAATTTATGTCTTTCGCCGGGTATTACAATTAAATTCTCCGCAAATTTGAAAAAATAAATCATTTATAGATATACTTAATTCCTTATTGTTTATAAAATGTTTAATTTATATTTTATCAAGTTAAGAAAATATGAAGCAGCCTATTCTATTATAAAAGATATATATCATTTTAATAAATTAATAAATCGAATTAACAATGTATACATACATATTACTTACTTTCAGCAAATAAAATCTGAGAACTGAAAATTTGATAAAATAATAAATATAGTTACGTAATTCAATTAAGCCAAAAGTTGTCAAATTTTTTCATACCTTTGGATGCAAATAAAGTGAAATTAATAAGCTTCTTTCGTCAGTTGACTAGAATGTCTTTAATGTCTCATATTTGTTTGTATCAACTATAAGCTTTTATTTCAAGGATTCTAATATGCATTTAGAAAACAGAAGAAAAATTTCAAGTAGTTTAAAATCGAATGTAATGCTTCTTTCCCATTTATAAGAAATTTGCGATTATATCTATTTAAATGCTGGAAATATCTTAATTGATTTAATGTGAAAATTCTGAAGTTTCTAGCATTCGTACTTCAACATGCTCTTACGTTACCGCTTGTCTACAAATACAATACGTCACCTAAATATTGTGTATTGTATTGCTGGAATAATAGGGCATAAAACTGTATGCACTATCTTCTCCATGGAAACTTTATAAATTCTCAATCATGAAAATATTTTTATATGACTGAAAAACTAAAGTAATTGGAGTTTAATTTAGGGCTTTGTAATAAGAATATTTTTTAATTTCCTTCCCTGTGAGCATTACATATGAATAAAGTGTCCTGTTTTTGCTCAGATAATAATTACAAGGTTATGTACCCCTGTTGTAAGAGATCGCACGCTTATCAGCAACTCATAATACTTTCAAAGTACAAAATGAAAGTGGTGTCCTCAGAGAGAAAAAAGATGTCCTTATTTTCAAATACGGAACCTTTATTTTACAATTCTTCAACATTTACAGTAATACAACTAATTATGATGAACTATTTAAAGTTAGAAACAAAACGAACCCTTCAGCAACCTAAGAAATTAATTTAAATCAGATATTTTCTAAAATGAGAATAAACAGAAATTCTTTACTGTAAGGACTTGGAGACTTTTTTGTGTTTCTTTCAAACATTTAAAACGTTTTCCTACACAGAATGATCCTACATCCTAATTAGTGACTTTTAAAATGCCGTTTTCATTTAAAGGTACTAAAATATTGTCCTAAAAATTTTTTCTATATGTTTCGAACTTACATTGAAGTTACTTTAACAATTTTAATGTGTTTTTCTGAAGTTCAGATGTGTTTAATTGAATACTAATTATCGAAACTGAATTCTGTAATGCTATAGATTTTTATAACGTATAAATCTACAACTTTCTTTCTGAATGAGTACATTACACAGCAAATAAATTTAATGGTTACGAATAGTTTTAGAAAGATAAGCATTATTCTTGGTATTTTTAGTATGTGCACGTTTTGACAGAAAAAAAGACGCATATTTGTAACTTTTTTCGGTTTAGATAAAACGCCCCACGACCGCGAAATTGCTAGAAGTTAATTAATGGCTCTCTACATCGTATGGAAACTACGAATCAAAGAGTAGTGTTTTAAATCTTTAACGGGTTGCAATATTGGTCCGACAGAGAAATCGCATATAATATAAAAGTTGAGTGAAATTAATCGAGGATGTGTAATTAGGGTGAAGGAGACCTGTTTACTCGAGTACTATATTGTCTTGCATTGAATCACAGTGGCAGAAGAATACGGTAATATTAGCTCTAGTGGACATTGAATGACCCACTCGAAAGACAAACGTAGTGGAAGTCTAAAGCAAATGATATAATTTCAAATGTTTATGCTTCAAAACTTTGAATGACGACTTAGGAGACCTGCATTCTGTATGGCCAATATGTAACCTAGAACCTAAGCCAATATTGTCTGTACTAATTGCTGTGGTATCTGACCCAATTAATGTAAGATGGTTGGAATAGCGTCCATTATTAAGCATGCACGAGTCCTCAAACAATCTTTATGGCATATACATGATGATGTTTTGCCACCCCATTTTCTGTTCCATTCCATGTATTGTTACTACACTTTTCGACGGAACACTTCCTAGTCTGTATACAGGTTGCTCCAATAAGTCGTTCGTTACCAGCCTGCCTGTGTGATGCTGATATTCTTTGCCGGCCTCTAGTGTCGCCTAAACTCTCCCTGCTCGAACATATTTAATATTTAAGATGTGATGATATATTATTTATGCTCATCCTAGAATGTCAATGAATTGGCCAAATTAGCTATATAAAATTTGGATCATTATGCCTCACAAAGCAATGTCTGAAGTAATACAATGAATACAACGCTCCTGCCAATCTGAATAATGCTTTATATCCGAGCCAGTTACGTAAATTCAATGTTCTCAGCTATTTTATCTAAGAAAATGACCTGACTGTTCTAACAGCGTAATAAATATTTCCTATTTAGGTAGAAAGAACATACCAGTTTTCATCTTGTTAATATGACTCCTCCCGTATGCGTCTTCTTTTTGTCAATAAACGTGTTTTAACGTATCTTCCAGCATTATGAATGCATCAATTGGAAAAAATATGAAATAGGTTACCTGTCCTTGCTCTCCTTCAACACTAGTTAAATCTCTCCACTCCTCAATCGTCTGTGCCAAATCCACTGTATTAAGGGGGATTTTTACTTCCCCGATCTGGTCATGCTTTGAGAAACGATCGAAGTCGAATATAGCAAAAACTAAAGTCTTCGATGTGATTTCAGCAAATGGGACCTGTAAATAAGTTCAAAAATCATTATTTGTCTCCCCATTACTTTTATATGCAGCAGTTTTTTGCAGTTACGTTACTCTTAACCTACTAAATCTTTAATATGGCTGTTACAAATAACTAATTCATATCTTTCAGTCAAAGAATTTTTGGGCTATGAGAAAGCTAGAAATACATTAACTGTCTTTTTTAAGAAGAGACTGATTAAACTCGAAAGATGAATTTGTATGAGAAAATAAATGACCTTGAATTAATTAGTGCGTGAAAGTAATATATTGCTAATAAATATGAGTGAAGGAGAAAATTTACCGATGATTTAGTTTTACCTATGTACAAAAAAATGATAAAATCAAACAAATTAAGAAAGGTAAGAATTACAGTCCTAGAAACAGTTAAAGAGCCTGCCTAGAAAATTGATTTTCAGAAGATTAGTTTATTTGGAATTCAGAAATTTAGTATTTTGGTGAGCTAAACACCAGTTTCTTGGTTATTTTTCGGAAGATCAGTTTAGATAATACGTAAATAAAAGTGAAAGTACACGACCAGTAGTATAAGTAAGTTTTAAATCATTAAAAACAAAGTAGGTTTTATCCATGTAACATGCTATAGTTTAAAAGCATCCATGTAATATGCTGTGTAAATAACTATTTAGCTGATGATATAATGATTTCCTAATTAATAACTATCTCAACGAAATCTTAAAATGTTACTGTAACATAATAGCCCCTCTATATCTGATTTTCTTCCTATCTATCATTTTCACTATCTATCTAGAATTCATTTAATCCACATCCTTGTAAACAGTGAATCGCTATTCATTTTAATTTCTTTCTTTATTTTTTTTTTGTCTGAGAGAAGAGGAATTCTTCATACCGAGTGTCCCATCGATACCGTCTAAACTCTGCACAGTCAGACTCCTGACATGGAAACATTAAAAACACCCAAGAACCTCTATCTTTAAGAACTCTATCTAAGATCCATCGTTTTCGAGATAAATGCGAAAGAAAAATTAGATGCCATAACCAATGCAAGGAAGAAAAACTTTCAGAACATGAACATCGGCATTTGTATATTTTTATATAGGAAAATGTTCAAAATGTCCCGAGCAGTTTTATTAAAAAAAGACCTTTACGTGATAGTTAAAAGTTTGCTTAAATTATATATATTGAGAACTATTTTTTTAGTTAATGATCCTTAAATTCTAATTGTTACAATTTTTAATTATTCAATAATTTTATATTTTTGCTAGCATTCTCTTTCTTTTCTTTGTATAAGCATCAACTGAATTTCTCCTGAGCAAGTCATTTATACTTACCTTAAGCAATTTGCTTTATTTTATATCCCATTTTCTTGACGCTGGATGTTTCGTTGCGCTGCTTGTCAGAAAAAGTGCGATTTGTCAGGAAAGAAATAGCCATCAGGATCAGCTGTCTGGGCATATCCAACTTAATAAGTTTATAGATGAGTCCTGCATTTCAGGCACGGTCAGAAGCATTGGCTATGTTTAGCATCAGGACTCCAATACTCATCTTATTGTGCAAGGCAGATCCAATGAATTTAATAAGCCGAACCAGCTGCGAAGAGGTGAAGAGTCCGTTTCGAAAGCCATGTTGGTAGTCAGTCAGGTCTTGGAGGTTATAAAACTAAGTCAATAAGTTTTCTCGTTTCACTCATATTTACATATTTTTCATTGCACTAAGCATCATTTGAATTTTGACCTTACATATTTCTTATATTATTTTTGATGGAGAGAGATTTTGAAAAGCGCTTGAAACTTTTTTTGTTCACATTAATCCGCGCTAAATTTTAAACTATTGAAAATGGTTTACGTATTTTTGGCATGATTAGTTTCTCATTACAGATGCATTTTAATTGGAAGTAAAAATTCGGAAAATTTTCTAAACCATTTTGGTTTAATGCACATCTCAGAGAAATGTTTTGCAGTAAATTTCTCAGATGCACATAAAATACAAACGAATGTCATGAGCACCTTCTGTAAGTAATTCTCATCTATTAAGTAACAAAAATTTTCATTCATAGTTTTATTTCGTATTTTATTTCACATCTTTACTTCGGATTGAGTATTGATACAGAACTGCAGTGTGAGATTTTATAGAACAATAAATAAAAAGAAAAACTAATAACGGATAAAAAACATCCGACTGACCTTGAAGTTAAACGTTTCATTGAAAACAGGATTGAGGGTTTTTCGGTGAACCTTTGTCTCGTGCTTCTTCTTTTTATCCGGGAGAAGATAAACTTTAACGTAAGGATCGGACGTCCCTGACATGTCCAACCCAGGCAGATCTTCTGCTTGAATAACCGTAACAGCTAACTATAAAGAAATAAAAATTAATCTATATTCAATAGGTATAATTTTAAAAATTTATTGTCTGATTTGACACTTAACGCTGAAGAGTATATTTGTTCTGATGTTTAAATTTCAGTGCATGGTCTGCACTAAGTTAATTTTTTTCATTAAGAGTAGAAGAGTAAAGCTGGATTTAGAAAGAAGGAGAAGTCATGTGATTTTTATTAAATACTTTTATTACAGAAAACAGAAAAACTGCATTACTCCCAACCCCTTTGCTTTCGACTAAAGGTCATATTTTTGCCTTCTAACACTGTAATTCAAATTTGCACCCTTTTTGAAAGTTTTTTATACAGCTATTCATCTTAATTTAAAATGTTCACGTATATATTTCGCTTTTCAAGTTCATATTTTTACTTAATATAAAATGTTTCAAGTTTATATTTTATATTTGATTATTTAAGTACTTTTGTTCAAATTTTAAGAGCAGAATAACAGAATAGAACTGAATTATTCATCCTTAAATTTTTAATTATTAAAATTAGGATTTCTAAGAAAATATTATAGCAACAGGAAGATAAAAACGTTTTTTTATAACCCCCCACACGCACACAAAAATGTGCCTCATTTTTAAAAAGAAAATATCAACTTTCGTTTTAACAATCGTGAAAGGAAATTTAGATTACGCAAAATAGCGTTAATCAATGATCTTGCTTATGAAATTATATCATCCGCTAAAAAACATAAAAAATTATTAAAGTTGGTTTCCAACGCTTAGTTCATATGCTAACCTACAATAAAGTTATTTAATGCGTTAAACATATTCTACACTTAGCATCATGCATGCTTTCATTTGCTTAGATTTATAAAAACTAAATGTTTAGTCTTTTAATTAGCTTATTGACCATTATTTACATTCGTCGATCCACAAATGACACAAAATAAATGGATTCTTAAATTCTGGACGACAACTTGACTAACTGTAATAGAATATTCTAACATAATACAGTAAAATTTACGTATTAAGTGAATTCTCTTATATTTATTATTAATCAACAGTTCTCCTCTTTTTGTGCAATATTAAACAAATATACATTGCAATATGAATATACAGTAAACTCTCTCGTAAACGTCGCTCAGTTAACCGGCGGTATCAAAATAATGGCACTTTTGAAAGTCTAAATTTAAAATTGAAATTTAGGCTGATGAGTCAAAGAAGTAAATGGGCTAAAAGTCTAAATATTTAAATGGGGAAATTTATACTATGTTTCTGCAGTCCGATTTAACAAACCTTATCAATCTAGCATATGAAAATGAAATACCGATCTCTTTTTAAGCACCGATGCATAAACTTTAAACGGAGTGGACATGATTTTCAGAAACAATTCACATTTAAAGACGCCATATTTGTTTTTCCTCTTGCTTGTAAGTATGTAAAACGTATCACTTTACGTCGCTGTTGATTGACATTGTGACTTATGATGATATTGTAGTTGGCGACTAAGATTCGTTTGATCTAGTGTCAAAGATACTCGTGTCTGATATGTTGTCTTAGCTTCACATCTTCGGAGAAGATTAGTGTTTGTGAGAAAGAGATACAAACTTGGATGGATGTAGATAGTTACTTTGCCATCTGTGTTTCTCAAGATGACAACGAAAGAATCAGGAAGGTAATGAGAAAGATGAAAAGGGAAAGGAGAAAGACAAACACGACATGAGCAAGAAAGATAGATAGAAGTGGGTAGAAGCTGCCATAGGGTTACTGACGTCATAAGATTTCTTGAGAAAATGTTCATCTATATCAGTACATGATGTTATGAAGCTTCATTGTATACCCAGCGAACTTTTAAAACTATCTTGTAAATAGGCAGACATTCAAAGTTATGCGATCATTCTAAGAATTCGTAACTTTTGTGTGGTAATAAATATAGTAATTTTAAAATGTTGTTCAATTTTGCTTTTCTGAAAAATAAAAATGTGTTATGTGTTTTAATTTTAAATATTCTCTAGGATTTTCAACAGTATTTCTTTAATTGTAACTGATAGGTCA
Organism: Stegodyphus mimosarum; assembly: GCA_000611955.2. NCBI lineage: Eukaryota > Metazoa > Arthropoda > Arachnida > Araneae > Eresidae > Stegodyphus > Stegodyphus mimosarum. Next base: position 83,477 of record KK118633.1, read on the forward strand.
AAACGCGATGAATGAACTTCGCATGCTGCCCATTTTACAGCTTGCATCGCAAAACATGGATAAATAAGTTCTAGAAATATGTCTTCATTTATCCTGAAAAATCTGTTATTCGGAATCGGCATGATCCTGTTGCTGCCGGTTAAAACGGATTCTACAGTACATAGTTTGCAATTTCAGATCTAATAAAACATTTTCTAGCATTCCAATGTATTATTTCTTAGACAAGGAAACTATTTTCTACTTTAAGTTTCACTATTTACTTTCACTATTTGCTACTGTAAAAATCAATAACTTACGTTGTTAGAATTAAAGTCATAGTCTAGTTTATATTGTAATCTCCCCAATTTCTCTTCGGATTTTTCACTTTCTTTTTCACCTTCATTATCTTCCATGTTGTCTTGAAGATCTTCTTCGTCTGGCTGTACCTATCAAATTTCAAAAACATCTGCGATTAATAAAATTCTGTTTAGCTATAAAATAGCTGTCTTTAAAAATTATTGTAAACAGTTTCACACAAAAATATGCTTGCTTTCGTTATGTATATATCATCCATTGCATTGATGAATTTCCTTAGTATTTATATTATAATTTATTGAATTACGTATTTTAAAATGTTTAAAATTTCGAAACAAGATTCAATAACTGTACTAAAATTTTTAAATTAATAACTAACTAGTAAACTATTAACTTAAAAAATAGTGTTAAATTCTAAATGACCAAAACCAGTCAACGTTTTAGCAGATTATGCTGCAGTTTAATTTTTCCTGTTTATAAAAAGAAAAGTGAATTAATAATGCTTATTATAATTGCCATACGTTAAAGTATACAAGGATATTCATAGCGAAATGTTTAAGTTACAGCAAATCGAAAAAAAAATTGAAGTAATAATCAATTGTTAAATGTATTGCCCAAAGCATTTCTAGCAATGCAACGTTTTTATTTTTATTTATTTATTTATTTATTTATTTTGCTCTTTCAATGGTAACGTATCTTAAATGTAGCATTTTTTAGTGCGTGAATTAAGTAATGATTTAATTTTATTTATTCAGACTTTTCTAAAAGCATATAATTTTTTTCCTATTAAAGATTATTATATTAAGTGACAAAATAATTCTTCTGTGGCTGTTAATAAATGAAACAAAGCGACTATGTTTTCAGCTTGCTAATACAATCAAACCTTCGATTCATTTGTGAGATGTATCATTCAGACACTTTATGATTAACATAACTCTGCATAGCCAGAAGCGCTGTATAATATAATTATTGTATCAACCACAAATGTGTTCAACATTGATTTTATATAACTTCTTTTACAAAAGAAATTCTGTACAGGTAAAACAAAATAAGTAATTTTTACCTTCTCTTTATACGCATCGCCAAGGATCCCCAAGCCTTTGAGATCCACTCCACCTTTTCCCCCCTTTTTGTCTTTCCGCCACCTTTTACACCACTTCCGGAGGCAGCAGCAACAGATGCAGACTAGCAGCAGTCCAATACCAATGAGTATCAAAATGATTCCCCATACTGGTACTGTTAAAAAATGCAAAAATACCAAAAACGCAGTTAGCAGTTTGCTTACATGCATATATGTGTTTAAATGAAAACTAATATCGCAATCCATTTATCATAAACTTTAAGGTTTCTCTTATTTCGCATAACAAATTTATCTTAAGTTTGATACCTTTCCTGAACTTCTGAACTTTCCCTAGTATTTTCTCGCCAGGATGCAAAGTTAAGTGAAGTAAATATTTAAACGGATGAATCTCTGAGTTTATTCAGAGCGTGTTTTCGCTAGCCAGCGTACGTTTCGTCGCTATCTCGCTGTTACGCTAGTAAGCCTCTTGGTCATTTCGCATTATCATCACGCCTGTTAGGTTTTTGTGAGTCAACGTATTAGGTGTAATTTATCGTGCTAATGTAGCACTATTTTATTTTAGATTCGACTTGAATTATATTCTACATTTAGGTTTCACCGCAAATTGACGATGTTTTTGTAACGCCCATCTGTTTTGAATTAATAAAAGGTTACTTTTCACCCTTCTTCTGTGCTGTTAATTGATTTGCGCCTGTACGAGGATTCCTTAAGTTCATTGTAGGATCTATTTTTAGTTTATGTGGAAAAGCAGAGACAGATCTTACAAAACTATCCATCCTTATAAGCATACAGTTCTTGCTTATTTACCCAAATCACATATTCTTGCAGCTGAAAATGAAGTAAGGTAACTGAGAAACGAGTTAATTAACAATAATTTTGACCTTTAAGGAACTGAAAGTTATAATTGTGAACTCAACAATGGATATTTTTCCTTCCTTATGTTTAATATACTAGATCAGAATTTCTTAAACGACTCCCATACGGGTCGCCAAGAATTTTAGCAATTTTGATATTTCTTTAACGTATTATAATCATTTTACAATTACCAAATATTTTAACACTAGGTGTCTGAAAATAGATAGAGATAAGACAATATAGATAAAAAGAAATGAAAACGTTTCGACGCATTCTTTTTATAATATAAACGGTCATTTTACTTGCTTTGCACGTGATGCTGTGATTTCGTTTGTTACCTATTTAAAATATTCACATTGTCCTACGTCTTAAAATTAAAAATTAAAGTTAATGACCTAAAACTGCAATAGTATATTACAGTACAAGTGAAAACATTGACAGTTTCACTCATGCGTGCGTCGGATTTGCGCAATGCTAATGGGGTCCCATAAAATTTTCATAAATATTACGGGGTCTTGGGGTCGCGAAAAAAATCTCAGTCATAAAAAGGGGTTGTGACTAAAAAACGTTTAAGAAGCCCTGTACTAGATAATTTGGCTTGTTCAAAATCTTAAAGATCTGAAAGTTTGTGCTACATACGCAAAACCGTATTCACAATTAATCTTATCAAGTATACCATGAATAAAGATTCCCTCTTTTATAATTGAGGATCTGACCTTTTAAAGAAAACCAAAAATACTTCATGTCGCAATTATTACTTATTACTCTGAAATTGTATTATATACATTTCTGCAAATGACAGCTTCCACTCCGTGCCATTCGATGGCTTTCAAAAACTTGTTACGAGCACCCCTTTTGTTTGATCGCCTAACATTCCAATCTCCGCGTCACATACTAAAACTTCCCCTTTGTTTAGCATAACGGACTTTGATAAAGTCGTAATGAGTTCCAACAGAAAGCAATCAGTGATAATTTATTGGTAATTTGCGCTAACTTCGTGCTGAGCTTTTTCACTTTGTAAGGTGTGTTTTAATTTTAAAACAATTATTTTAAATTTTGAAAACCTTTCCTTTCAATTCATGTTCCCACTTACAACTCCCTATCAGAATGAGTTTTTAGTATCGTGCTGAATTGGAAAAAGTATTTAAAGGAAGCTCAACATACTTCGAGAGGGAGTGCTTAGGAGTTCTTAGTGACGCGTGTTTGCTTTCTGGCTACTTCGTTCTCGAATCTATTACGCTTGGCCGTATTATACGTGTCTGTTGATAATCACCTGCTAGTTTAATTTAAGGGCGAACTACGTTAGGTATTTGTGTCTACATTCGGCTATGTATATTTAGTTTAGCATTAGATAAGTTTCTTATTTTCTTATCCTAAATCAGGAGTTGAGGAAGTTGAGGCTTACCTGTAAGCCCGAGAGAAGGGGCCATCTGTTATTATTTCTTTGAGCGAATAAAAGGGTATTTTAACCCTTCTCAAGTCTCTGTAGCGACTACTTGAACTCAGTGACAATTCGCTATTTAATTCACTAGGTTCCAGAACATTATATCTAGACAAAGTACAGAGGAACATTATAACTTGATTACTGTATTTAACTGCAAGAAGCTATTTTCCTTCGGTATTCCATAACACTTATACTTTTGCGCATTCATTCTCAAAAATATAAAAATAGTTCATTCTAAATCTACGAAATATCCGATCTTGAAAAACAGACAGGCTTGTGGTTCAAGAATATAAATCCAGTAGCTCGTATTTACCTGGAATAGAATAAAAATAAAGTACTGTAGTAGCGAAGAGCCTTAATACAGCACGATAGTTCCCTGGTTTAAATTATACGGGTACATAAAATGCTCTATTCTTTCTTAAGACATCATCAGCAACGGGTTTTTAATGTGAGAACACATCTCTTATGACACAAAATATATATACTGTTTCGTTATTCAGCCTAAATATGGAAGTCAATTGAAAAGCAGCTATCCTGCGACAGCCGTTTGCGCATCCTATAAATGAATATCACTAAATTATAAATGAACCTACAAATGAATAATAATTTTGAATATCGCTGCTATTTACGTAATGTGATAGTTCTTCCAAAAATAGTTTTCCAACTATTTTGAGTGCAATTTAAGTCTTTAAAATAGGCCTACTGATCTAAGTAATTATATTGTATTATTTTACGTCTACAGAGCCGCATGTATGATTTCTCTCCAAACTGTTGAAGGATACAATTCAGTATCAAAAAAAATATAAAGGGAGTTATGTAGGAAGATGGTTAATCTTTAGTGAAACTCAAAACACTGTTATATTATATATAAACTATTTTGAATTTAATTTAAGTCTGTAAAGAAGGTATTCTTATACTGACTGATCTATATAACTGTAACATATTATTTAAAGCCTACAGGGTTATACGTACGATTTCCTTCCAAACTGTTGATGGAAGAGATTCAAAATTGAACAAAATTGTAAAGAGAGATAAAACGGAAAAACTTCGAAAAGTAAGTTTGTTAAAAGAGCACTCTGATAAAAAAAAAGTAAAAGGACAAACTTACCGTGAGTTTTATCAGATATCTCATGCATAATCTTCTCCCCTAAGGGTTCTTCTGTCACCGCAATAGTGGTATTCACAGGTTCCAGGACGGCCGCCACCGAGGTGGTTTCCAAGGCTGGCGGAGGTTCGGCCTTCGGGGGCTCTGGTCCCCCGGCCGCTTTAGAGTCACCAGCTGCCCCGATTTCTGCTGCGCTGGGTACATTAAGACTCTTGCGATACCGTAGCAGAAGGAGATCGATGGGTGACGGGGCCATGATCGATGCAGTATGTTACTTTCTTAAATGTTAAACCTGGAAAAATAGCAAGTTATTAAATTTAAGTGTGGTTACTTATCACAATAGTGATAAGATTTTATTTCTACCAGCATACGAACTCAAATGTTTTATATTACATCATAACATATTTAGAAAAATAAAAGTTACTATTTTCTCGTCCATCTTCTTCACATACATGGCCAATATAGTAGTTTAACAGCTGCAGCCGCGACCACGAGCACGAACACGTATGTGCCATTTGACCGATTTATTTACGAAATAGGATAGATGGACATGAATTTTATTGTAGGAATTTTTTGGTTCTTTTTTTCCTACTATTTTCGCTACATTCAAAGCACGGAGTTAAGAGCAAAGACTTAAGAAAGCGGAAAATTACTTTTCAGTAATCTAAGATAATATGCTGATCATCATTTTTAATGAACTGTTTGGTTGCATCATGTTTAAATTTGCGCATTTATTTATTTTTATATTGCTAAAAAAATTGAGAGTTTTCAAAATTTAATTTTGCTGTGTACATAATTTAATGATAAATTGTAATAAATAATTGTTACTATATAAAATTTTTATTTTAATTACTTAATTGTTATATTTTATTGCATGAATTTCTTAATAAACTATTTCAGCATTTTTGGTTTCTAGCGTTGCAGAAATGCGAATCTTCCTGTTTATTTCTACGAATATGAAATAAAGGTGGAAAAGGCAACTGACGACAGGGTCACTCGAAGACACAGGACTTTCCCTCCTGTCATAGTAAATTCCCTCTTTCCGACAAAACGCGAACTCTTACCCTGTGACACGTAATTAATACCCCTTTTGAAATATTCTATATGCTTTGGTAGAATGTCAGTCAAGGTTTTGATTGCCACAGTCGAATCTTAATTACTTAAATTCATTTGTAAAAATTCCCATTTGTGGGCTTCCTTGCCAACAAAAGTTTAGGAATGAAACTTGAGGGTATACAGAATAGAAAGTTTTATTTTCTGCAGTAAGACATCATAAGTTCTATGTATACACTGCACGGATTAATGTGCTCTGAAAGACATATATTATTTTATAGTGTATTTGAACACTAAATACGCATTTTCTAGGCGGGGAGAGTATGTAGAAAGTTGGTAATCATTGGTTTAAAAGATGCTAGCAATTTATGTCATTAAGCCTGAAGAAATTGCTGAGTAGTACTTATACGAATGGGTATAAAAATTTTAAGTTTGTAATACAATAATTTCTAATGTAAATTCATTTTACGTATTAACAGATATACACACAATGGGAATTTTATCTATGCTATATGATTTTTTAATTACATTAATGGCTTAAGTGTCTACTCTTAAGTTATTAAACTTAAGCGAATTCAAAATCCTCAAAAAGGTGGAAAATACAAAACTTTTTTTGTAGTTTTTAAATAAAACTGGTAGGTTTTGTTATTAGCATACTTTCAGTGTAAGGTTTATTAATGCTTCCTAATAGATCTAAGTATCCGTAATGTTAGTAATAAAAATCAGAAGCAGTATTGAAATATATTTTGATAATGTAAATATAAAATATACACTTATAATTCAAAACAAGTGGAACTTCTTATAACATAGTTACATCACACTTAAATCTTAGTGAAATTCATGAAATCTTTAGTAAATGCCTTTAGAATTTGTATATATTAGATTCGGAGTACGGAAGATAGGCAATGAGAAGGAGTGCAATGTCCTCAAGCACAGTTAGAGTGCACGATGATCGCTCTCTCTCTCTCTTATCTGCCGGAAATATCAGAGAAATGACACTTCACCATCTCGCTTTAGAGCTCCAAGAACGTTCGAGAACATTTCAAGTGAATTATTTCTAAAGAATATTAGTTGCGATGAAGTGAAGAGGACTCTTCTCGAAGCGAATAATGACATGCAGGTTATTGAATACTGTCTGCTCAGAGACATCATCCATTAGAGCGTTGAGCTTCTCAAACACTCCAGTGAAAGTCTACGTGTTTTCCTTTATATTTAATACTGATTTATTTTCGAAAAGCATTTTTGAAGTGGCATTAAGTGTGAGTGTTAGATTACAATCTTGTCTCTGCAGAGTTTTTGAGGAAACAAATTAAGATACGCTTTTATATGGAAACACTGGTGGAAACTTTATATTTGGATACAGTCTATTTTTAATTCCTCTCTTTTTTATCTGCTCACTATCAGAGCTAAATTTAATGTCAGAATGTTTGATTAGAATGTAGTATTTTGTATATCCTTTGCATAATCACAGCAGTTTAATTCTAGTAAGACATTTATTATTTTTTAATGCATCCTCAAATAAAACTACTCAATTAAAAATTTAAGTACAATTTATTATCAGGATTACATTAATTACTTCTACGGTTTCGTACATTTATTATATGCCATAGTGAGAATTCTGACGGATTCTAACATTAGGGTAAAAATCTGACATTAAGATCGATCTTTGAGAACGTGTTGCTAAAATAAAGAGCTCGAATTTACATAAAGGTCGAGGCAGGGGGTAATGACTGCTCATTATAACATTCGCTCCATTATAATAACCGACGCAAAAAAGACCCCAAAAGACAGCAGCATATTAAATTATTTTTTATTTCACCTACCTCTCAATCATAGCCAAAGGGGAAGTAATGAAGAAAGGTCAGAAAAAATTAAGGACACAAAGGATCCTTATATAGAGTGGAAACTTTATAAACCTATCTTTCGACATTATTTAAATATTTAGTTGAAAAAATAAGACATTACTTTAGACAAATGTAAAAGGATTCTTTTGCAAAATTTAAGCGCGCATTTTTATTAAATAATGATGAATATATGGAAATCTGTGCAAAAATCATATATTTTTAAGCTAAAAATTTGAGTATAAGCCTACATTACAGTCCTTCTTTTAATGCTACAATAATTTGACGTAACATGAAGAACACATTCTTGGGAAATTCGTAAATAATTCATAAGAATATGTTTTTCATTTTTGTAGAAACATTTATGAATTTTAAAAAGGAACTCTCAATTCGCAACGGAAGCTATCGTTCAAAACTCACCAACTCACATAATCCGACAACAGTCTGCGAATTATAATACTTTCCCTTGACATTAGGGGAAATTCGAATTAGAAGCGACACAAAAGGGAAAAGCAATTACGAGGTAATTCCCTTCATTTCTAGAGCTTTGGCTGAATGAAGTTAAGAGTAAAAAATCACACGGGATCTTCAAATTATTCTTTACTTGGCACACTTCCAAAAATGTTATTCCGTCACGCAGAAGCGTAGAAGGTTAGCCGTTACAGCAGTAATTCTAAAATACCAGATGCTTTAGCAAAGACAATAGTTATTTATCTCAAATTAAATTTTGAAGATTAATTAATTTGAACTGTCTAATTATATTTATTTATTCATTTTATTAAGGTCTATGAAAATGGCATAGAAATATTTCATTATTTATTTGTATTCATTATTTATTTATTAAAGTGAATTTATAGAAAAAAATCTGATAACTTTTCCCCCTTTCCGAAACTCAGATTCCATATTTCAACTGAAGTTTGTGAAATTAAAAATGAATTTCATTCAGTTCATAGAAAACAGCTCCACATTAGCCCAGTTTCCTCAATAACTATGGTTTTATATCAGTTGTATTCACTAATCAACGAAGATTAGCAAACAGCTGATGTTTTGATGAATCAAAGGTTTAAGATTAAGAACAGTGTTAAATTACAAGCAAAATATCAGTTCCCTATTTTATATAGCTGTCTTTAGATTACTACATAGGCTAATAAAACTCATTTAATTCTTTAACTCAGATTTCATCATCTGCAAGTTACTTTATCTCTATCTAAATCTAAATTTTGTACATGTAAATTTCTCTCCCAATTTACCTTTCATAAGACTAAATATTTTCTACTAAACTATTCCCCACTGCTTTATTGTTTTTCTTTGAAATTAAGAGATAATTTGATAATAGTTATCTTCAGTTATAATTAAAGACAAGCAAATTGCTTTGATCCCGTAGGTTTTAAAGCCGCTGTGTAGAGTCATTAGGTTATTTCGAAGCAGGAAAGATGAAAAATGAGCACTGCCTTCGCCGGGAATCGAACCACGGACCTCTCGGTTGCGCGTCGAGCGTGCTGACCACTACACCACGAAGGCATGCGAAGAAAGCGGGAGAAATAACTCATATACTCCCCGTTTTAAAGGGCGACTGGGGATTATGGTGGTGGAGAATCATCATCCACCAGCATTTTAGTTAAGCACCAGCAGTAGAGTCATTGGGTTATTTCGAAGCAGGAGACATGGAAAAAGAGCAAGGATTTCGCCGGGAATCGAACACGGACTTCTCGGTTACGCGTCGAGCGTGCTGACCGCTACACCATGAAGGCATGCGAAGAAGGCAGGAGAAATACCTTATAACTGTATTGATAATTATAAATAAATTTAAGTAACCTTAATGTCTGCTTAATTACTACTCAGAAGGAAGCTAATTGTGTATATGTCTCGTCTTTTTATATATAGCTAAAAATGCATCACAATGAACTGTAAAAAGTGCAGACTGTAAAAAGAACAAAGTGCTCTGGTGTACGCCATGAAATTCGAGACAGCCCAGCAAGCAACTCATGGAGACCGCCACTCAATCAGAGCTGCTCAAGTCCACGAGCCAGTGGATGAGTTGATGGCTCGTTTAGATGATTTGTCCATTCAAGTCAATGCTTTGATACGGAGTAAGAGTCAGAACAAACTGGCTCTAAAGTGTTGCAAATGAGGTATTGAAGAGCGCATACAAAAGAACTGCATAGTACACCTGGGTACGAAAACTAACTTAGACGATTTAACCAGACAACTCTATGCCTTGAGACACAATATTAGTGGGAAAATAAAATTCTAAAGTGCTGGAACTGCAGTGTTGAAGGCCACATACGAAGGAACTGTAACGATTTAAATAGACAATTCAATTCCATTAGACGGAAAAGGAATGACAAGAAAACAAAGTGGTAGACCTGCGGAGCTGAAGGCCACGTACGAAGGAACTGCGGAACAACCCAGTGTATGGAAAAGAAGATCATGAGCGAAGCGGAGTTTGAACGCTAGTAAAAAACCCCGTTTTAAAGGGCTCAAGATTTCCGCAGTGTGTGGCAACAGTAATGGACTATCCTTCAATGGGCATGTCGATGGAGTTCCTTGCAATATGATCATTGACACAGATGTTAATGTTACCATCATTCGAAATGATTTGGCTCAACAATTTAAAGATAAACTGATTTAGTCGCCATCCCGTTTAACACTGCAGACTGCGCCTGGTGATAAAATCGACATATATGGGATGTTTAAACGTGTACATCACGTTTGGAATTGCCACCTACTATTACACGGCATATGTGGCAGATATTACAGATCCCTGATACTTGGGTTGGACTTTTTAAGGAAATACAATTTTTACTTGGACTTCAAAGACAACAAATTTTTTTCATCATCAAAGGACATAACTATCTTCTTCAAAAAGGATCCTCACCTCGAGACCCCGACGCCTTGTATGAAAGATCCTGCTCTGAAAGCTGCCGAAATTATATTATGTTCGAAGAGAAACCCGAGACTACCATAAATTCTCCATCCCAGGTGCTCATCCGTCGTGAACTTCGTCTGCCTTATGATCTTTTCTTTGGTCGCCCGGTGGATGCGCCTTCATCGCCTGAGGAATACATTCAAGATCTCCAGCCCCGGTTTGAAGGGACGGACAACTTTACACAAGAGCGAGTCAACTTAGCGACGGAGAAGAGGAAGACCCGATACAACACCAGAACTACTGGACATCGACTCAATGAAGGAGACAAAATGTGGTTGTGGACTCTGACTCGACAGAAAGGACTCTGTCCGAAATTACAGTCATCTTGGGATTGTCCGTACACAGTCCTAAACAGGCTGAACGATGTCGTGGTTCGGATCAGTAAGTCATCGAACTCTAAACGTAAAGTCGTTCATTACGACAGGTTAGCTCCTTACTATGGCAATAGTACGTAATGTACATAGTATAAGACCATAGTCTTTTTTGTTTCTAAATCTAGTATTTGATTTGATTTGTATTTAGTATTTGCTTTCTATTTGGTATTTGATTTGCTTTAAGTTACTTGCTGTAGTTATTGTTTATGTTGTTTGTTTTTGTAATGTAATGCTTGTTATTACATTGATGCCTTAGTCGTAAGTTTCGCTTCCTATCCAGGGATTGTAGGGCCCGGGACGTGCAGTCCTTGGGAAGGAGACAGTGTTATGGCTTTTGTATTTATTTAGCATGTAAGGTTTATTATACGTTTTCTAACAGTTATTTTAAGTTTTGTATCTTTCCTATCTTATTCTAATTTCAGCTTACAATTTCCTGCCAGAATGTGAATTCAGAAACGCAGAGAATGCAAATGAGAATGAGTACTATTTAAGTCGTGACTTAACCGACTTCAAAGAGAGAGAGTCTGATTCCCTGACTAGCGCGCGTTTGTCTTTGGCTAATTTCTCTTTTAGTTACTACGCTCGGCCATACCTTAGGCCCTTGCTTGGCTTCGCCGATTTAATTAATACTTAGGCGCCAATTGGTTAGATTTCTGATAGCTTCGGCTATACCTTTCAAATAACTTAGTTAAGCTAGTTTAGTTTAAATTATTATTACTTTAAGTTCAAGCTTGAGTGGAGGTTTTTGTGTCAAGTTCCAAGTAGGAACTGATTGTAAATACTCTGAAAAATAAAGGGATGTAAACCCTCTTTAAGTCTTACGTTTAAGTCTTACGCTTCACATACTTAAGCGATTATTCGCTTGTCAGTGTTTGTGGGGTTCTAAGTTAGAACATTAGAATTAAATAATAAAACCCCACAACCTCTTGTATTTTAGAGATTCTGGCCATAAAACAGAATTGAAGTAATAAAACAAACTTCTAGAAATTTATAGACGATTTAGCTAACACAAAAATGAACAATGAAGTAACGAAGGGCTCTTATTCATTTTCCTGTATATCACTTTGACATTTTATAGCTTTGACTTTTTTGTGTCATTGAAAGGAGTGGTAAACAGATCGCTCCGGCCTGCAAATGCTCTAGCTATGTCACCGCACTTACCACTTTCAATGTAAAAGTGCTTACTTCACATCACGAGTTTAAAAAAATCTGATATGTACACCACATAACTTCCTTGTACAGAATATTAAATTACACGCATTTTTCCTTGAATTTCATTTAAACTTATCGGATTGAATTTAAATCTACTTCGCCTACAGCGCCTAAACTACAACAGAATAAATACACTCTTTAAACTTCACTATATTTGTTTACCATAGCGACATTCTGGCTCTAAATTCATTTAACAGCGTTACATCTCATTCATTTTATAACTCAGAATGCACAAAAAATATGTATATCATCTGAAGAATTACCTAATCGTTGCCACATGTTCTATTCAAATACTGCAATAAATCTTAACCGGTGTATAAAAGAAATTAAACACACAAAAAAAGAAGAAAAGAACCAGTTTTTCACAGACGATTCAGTATTTCTCATTCAATTAATTCAGTTCTCACTTCGCGACAAGGCAAAAATGCATAAAAACTCAAACTATCTATATTAAGAATTACGAAGTAGATCTTAAAGACTTATTTATATTTCCTCGAATAAATTGCAGAATGGTTTATGATGACTCAATTTGCAATAATAAAAGAAGGTGTTATCTTTGTTATTTCGAAGCTTAGTCCCTCTAGATTGGGAACAAATCCACTATTCTGCTAAGTTTCAAATGTAAACAAATATGGTTGCTTTCGCAAACATAATTAGGCTTAGGCGCACTTAAACAACTTTTAAATTGTTCATAATTCTACAAATATTGCATGCATATTTACTAAAGGCATTAATACCTTAACCGGAAGATAAGAACAACATAATTCTATCCTTTTTAAAGAAAAAATGAACAATTTACCAACATATAAGAATAAAAAACTGAGCTCACTGAGCCGAGTAACAGAGTGAATATATATATATATAAATTTATATACTTTTGTTTCGGCCGATTGCAACCAAAAAGGGAGGTGCACATCTGCATGCTATGGCCGTCCAATATACAAAATATTAACAGTCTGAGGCTACTCGTTTTTAAGTTGTGGGAGATACATACGTATGTACATACGCTCAGATGCCACGAAAAAATCTCTTCAGAATATATTTCAAATCAGTTTTATAATTTTTTTGGGGGAAAGTGTTCTTTATTCTATCCTTACGTATAGATATCGCGCAAAAGCATCGTTAAATTGCATTCAATAGCTATCAAAATAGATATTTTCGTTGAAATATGATACCCGAAATTTTTTGCGATTACAATACTTCCTTTTAACTTCGGACAAGGAAGAAAAGCGTTCTTTTGTTAAGGTATCCAGAAAAACCAACTCTATAGCATTTCTCTAATCAAATCTCTAAAAAAGCAAACCAACATTATCAAACCTGAAACAAATTTCATATATTATTCATATACAACATATAACGACTATGATAACTTTTTATTGGAAATCAAAGGCAAACAATATAATCCGATTTCTCTAATTATTACAGCCATTTTGAATAGCTCCATTATATATGTATTTAACTCAGTGAATTTATCTACTTAAAATTTTATCTTTTCTGCATTACTTGAAACAAACTAATCTTAATTCCTGGTAGATACATATAAATTAAAAACAACTTTAAAATACTGCATACATCAGACTAAAAGCTCAGAATACTTTTGTGTTATTTACAAATAATAAGATTTATTTGTTTTCTTACTCAAAAATTAAAATGTGCCTGCTACAAATTAAAATTCTACCTTTTTCCTGCATTTTCCTATGTTTCTTGCGCCTTGCCTAAAACTGTCTTAGCCGGTTTTATTTAAAGCAAAACCATATTAAGGCACTTTTAATACTACTGAAAATACTAAATTCAAAATTCTTGATTTTGAAATTGTTTAATTTTTCCTAATAGATCTAAAAAACACATCCCATATTGGAACAATGAAATATATTGATTTAGAAAAAATTTGAAAACATTTAATGAAGTTTCAAAACTTCGATCTCTTCTAGAACACAAAGATGAACATAGCATAAAAGCATAAAAGGAAAAGAAACAGCTTTATAAATTTTTAAATACCTGCAGTTTACAGTATACCTATGTTAATTTTTAGATTACTATTAGGAAAAAGCATGAAAACATGCATAACTTATCTATTGATTTTCTGAGACAAAAATACGTAAAAATCAAGGGCAGGGAAGCACAAATTAATGTTTCTATTGGACTTAACGCTAATTTACTGATACTGGTATAAAAATAAATGTATTTAAGCAAGCGATAATAATTTGAATTCTTCCTTTTCAGTAAAAAAGTAATAAATTGTTGTCGTAAAATTGTTTAACAGATTTATGTTTAAAATAACAGCATGCTTTCATTTAAGAGATTTATGTTTATACTCCAATGAAAATTCATGATGTCATGTTAAAGTACATTTGGTGGTTTTTAACACGCAAAGTGCTGAAAATGTTATGGGAGGACATTTCCACTTTGTTTGCCTGACTTATTGTTATCGACGAAATTCCATCTCATGTGACCGTTTACAAACTATTGACTGACCAGAACTCTGATAAGCACTGACAAGACTAACTGCAGAAGTTTTCTGAAAAGTAAACGTTGTGTGTCTGCTGATACTTTAATTTCTTAGATGCATGTTATACACGGAAATGCAGGAAATTTTGTACGTTGTGATGCATACTTTTATTAATCGTTTCGTAAGTCATTTTTACGATAAAGTTTAAAATTGAAGCATCTGTGCTGATGTTAATAATTAAAGATTTTATACTTCCTTTCGAAGAGTATTAGAAGCACTCCTTCTATAAGATTTAAAATCCATCTTTTATAAAAATTCTTCGTAGAAAATATTTTACTTCTGAAGAAATACTGCTTTTGTTTAATGGATGGCTGACCCGTTTGTAGAGTGAGATGAGAATTTTGATTTAAAATGGCATTAAACCGGACTGTAGTTTTGAAAATGCTAGAATCAACAACATGAAGATAATTTTATATAAGATACTTTATATGTAGATTTGAAACGTAGACGATCCTTAAAATTTCATAGATGAAATATGTAATTTTCTTTAACTTAATTTCTTCTGCTTTACATATTTCCTACTAGAATTCTGTTAAGTAATATATTAATATTTAAGTAATCTTAGACCGTCTTTTTCCATTTATGAGCTAAGAAATCTATCCTGATATGTTAAAAAACATCTTGATGAACTGCACATTTCAAACGATCACATAATACTTATAGAAGAAGAGGATATATAGCACTGTTACTATTCTATGTTCTAACGGAAGCACACTCAAAGTTTTCACTCAATTTAAATGCTTATGTAACGTTCAAATTTCTAGCTATTGTAAATATATATATCCCATTTCCTAACTGCAGCCAAAGCCTTTCTGTGTGCAAGGTTAATTTTAAATTATTTCTAATTTACACAAAATTTCTAGCTTCTCTATTGTTATAAAATACTCAAATTCATGATGATATGGGAGTGAAAACTACTCAGTCTTTTATGCCAATATTTCTTTCAAATATTATTTAAAAGTCAGAAGAAATCAATAAGTGTTTTGCTTTCAAGATAGTCATCAGTTCTTACAGTATCTAATGTCTCTTTTATATGATCAGTCTGCATGATCTGTAACTGTTGTCAGTGTTACAAATTGTACTTTTGACCTTTTGTTTGCCTATAATACGTAAATTTGCGTTTTAATTTTGCATTTTTGTTAAATACTAAATCCCTATATCCTATATAATTTTGATATTCAGCTTCTAGTAGACCTATTTATTATGACGTTAAACTAAAAACTATAATATTTTAGACTATGAATGATCTCATAAAATGGATTCGTATTCCTGGGGGAAAAACTGCTTTTCATGCATTCTGGGTTTGTTTCGTTGTTTACGCTGTGCATTTTCAATGTTTCATTAACTTCTGAGAACTGACTGTCACCAATTTTGCTGGAAAATTTTTTTTAAACTTCCTCTTTTTAAACTTGTTACTATGCGAAGTTTGAGGTTATAGGGATTGCTATTAATCTAAAGAGGTCTGAAACGTAAATATTAGATATAACTGATACAGTAATTCTAGAATGCCTTATAATAATTAGGTGTCATCTATAAAATTAGGCAAACAACCACCATTTTTTATAAATTTCTCTTCCACTTCGGGAGTTTCAGGTTGGAAGAAAAGTGTCTCATGCACACACACTCACATTTCCCCCCCTTAAAAAAGGACTTTCGAATCTGACAATTTGGCAATTTCGCAACTTTTTGTATTTATTGTACATGTAAAATAATTCCTTTTTAAAAAAATTGCTAATTATGTACATAATAAAAATACTCAGATTTTGCTGATTTGTTATAATTATTGGTTAATCTTTTTTACTACAATATTATATTAGAATCGACAGTTTATTTACTCTGATAATACAGTAAATCTTCATTATTGTAAATTACCCTACAATCACAGTAACATTTAGTGTTTTCATAACAAAAATCATTTGATAATGAAGTTTCGTAATAATTATCTGCATATAATTTGTGTCGACTTTGAAACTGTCAAAAAACATTAATTTCTTTTTATTTTAATTAATTATATATTAGTGAGAATTTACAAAACTTGTTGATCAACTTTAGTTTAACTCTAAACTTATTGATCAACTTTAGTTAGTCATTAGTACTTAGAACTTAATGATTTTAATGGAGTATTATATTTATTTACAAGTTTATTGCTGATTTACTATTTGTTAAATTACATTTCTTTATTTATAATTAGTAGCAAGTAAGTAAAAAGAAGAAAGTTTCTCAGTTAGTTTCTACGAAAAAAATAATTTTGAAGTAATTGTTACTCATCTGTTTTTAATTTTTATTAAAAACTAACAACGGCTGTTTTTAAAAGAGAAACAAATTGAAAAATTTGTCGGAAATGGATATGAAATGCAGAAAAGAAGCAAATAAATTTGCTATTAAAAAATAAAAGGTTTTTGAAAACTGCTAAATTTAAGCGTTTACATTTTTATAATGAAGAAAAAATGTCTCAAAAATTTATTGAGTTAAAAATATCTCCTATCTGTTCATCAGTTAAACAGGGTTCAACTCGCACAAAATCGAAATTTTAAGAAAGATTACTGATCAAATATTTTCTAACTTAAATTATCGCAGATAAAATATTTAGTAGGCATCGAAAACTCTCTTTAGATGTCGAGGGGTAGCACACCTCATAAAATCACATAGAAGTACTATAACACCTTATTTTTTTGTTGATGCCCCTTAACTTAAGGTTTGCTTTTAAATGAATTTAAAACGTTAGATTTACTTACTGTCATTCTTTTTGATATCATCTTTGTACCCAAAGCCGATTTCTAGACAGTTGCTTTTGATTATTCTCATACTTAAATTTCATTTAAATGGGAGAAAGGAGAGCATTAAGTCACTTTTTCTGGAAAAACGAATGTTTCACTTTGCTTTAATTTCCCGATTGCGTGACAAAACTGCAATCTGCTGCAATACAAATTTGTCCTTCCTGTAAAGCGGTTTTTCCCTTTCACATATCGATACTTAGCAGGAAAGCAAATGGCAAAAGCGATACCGCATTGTTTCCCCACCTAAACTGCTTGAATTAGTTCTTAAATGTTAAATATAAAATTACATTTCCTTAAACAGTCGCAAACATTCTGAAACTACCATAACTTTTAAAAATGTGAAATCGGTTTAAAAGAAAAATGTGTTCTTAAGGAATTATGCAAGTTATTTCAGAAATACAATGGGGGGCGCAAGAGCATCCGGCTCCATTCTTTGATTTTACACTCTTAAGTGGGAAAAGGAAATTAGTTTTAACGCATATTTAGAGACAAAATAGAAGTAAATATTGATGGACGTCTGAGAACAAGATCCCGACTAATAAATAAAATACAAATTAAAAGTAATAAAGGAAGAAAATGAATAAATGAACATAATATCCCAGAAGATTCCTATAAATTACCGCTTTCTTTTATTATCATACAGAATGATCTGTAATTAGCTCCGAACAGGACGAAACGAAATTACAGTTTCCTAAATAAATAACACTGGCAGATAGAAGCGAAATAAAGATAAAAAAATATTCATTCAAAAAGCAATTTTATTTTTTAATCAACGAACACAAACCAAAGTCATTGTCACATGCAAAGAATCACTGAAAGTTAAATAAAAGAAGCTGAAAATGATTATGAAATGCAAAACTAAAGAACGAAAATTCTCGTAATGTAAATAAGAAGTTCTTAATAACAGTAAGTTAAAACTAGCTCGTTGAATTTTTGGCAAAGGAACAAAAATAGATGATTTATTTCTTAAGATTTAACAAAGTTCCAAATTATTGAGGAAATTAATAAACTTATTTTTCTCATACTTATATCTGGTAAAATATAGAAATTAATTCTCAGAAAATATTTACCTTACGAAGCATTCGTACCATTATTTCGCTTTCCATATGCACTTTATTAACAATATGTTCATACAGCACTGCCGACTTTCGCATTCTCATGTTTTCTTGTTTCTACTTTAAAATTCAAAAGCCTACAGCCTTTACTAACTCAAACACTGTACCAATTTATAATGAAAACGCACTTAAAATTTGCTTGATCAAGCTATTAATATAAGCAGTTAATATAAAGTGGTTAATTTCCGTGATTCACATATAGAGTTTTGGAGGTCAAACAGAAAAATCAAGTATTTAACGAATACTTGCTTTTACAGATAGATTCTACATTTCAGAATTTTTTTAATTTCTCTTACATTCATTAAAGGGCTAAAAACATATAATTAAAAATACAAAATTATAGATTTATAGTAAAAAAAATTATCAATTAACAGTTATAAGGAAAACTTCTTCCGATTTCATCCTACTACTGCTGTAAAAAAATCTGAGAACACTTTGTGTTTTTGTTTTGAGTAAATTATGAGTGAACTTATAACTTTTAAAACAAAAAGAACTTTTTACGTAGAAGCGTCATTAACTATATTAAGGAAAAAAGTTATTATAACAGCTGATGAAATAAATGTAATAGAACTAGACGAAGGCATTAAATTATTAAAACAAAATGAAACTGATTTAAGGATGCTTGGTTTTGAAATTGCAGATTTAACTACAGACACTAAACAGTTAGTAAACGAAATACTTAGTGTTCAGGAGTATGCAGATAAAATTTATTTATGGAAATTTAAAGGTGACAAAATATTAAAATATCAAAGTAATAAAAATAAATCTGATAGTGTAATTTCAGAACAGCTTCATGACAATGTCAAATTACCTAAGTTAGCATTACCGACCTTTGGAAGTAATATTACAGAATGGATAGCTTTTGAGGATCTGTTCAGTATATGTGTAAGAAATAATACAAATTTATTCAATGTTCAAAAATTACAATATTTGAAGGCTTCGTTAAAAGGTGAAGCTTATCGTATTATTCAAACTATTCAAATTTCAGATAGTAATTTTGAGATAGCGTGGAATCTTTTAGACGAAATATATTGAGACAAAAGAGAAAACATTTTTGCCTGTATTAAACATTTCCTATGTTTACCTACTATTCAAAATGAATCAACTATTCCTCTTTTAAATTTAGTTGACAACATTAATGAAGTAATTCGTTCACCATTGATAATTTGGAGATACTTTAATGACTTATTTAATTTTGAAAAAGTTAGATCCTTCTGCAAAATTATGGTGGGAAAGGCAGCTAAAATGTAATGAGATTCCGAAACTTATGACATTAATTAAATTCTTAAATAAGTATGCAAGAACACTTCAAAACAGCAAATCAACAAGTAATAAGATACCTAAATTTGCGTCATAGAATAAGAGTGATGTTTTGGTAGCTAACATGTTTTGGTAGCTTTGCGTTATGGTTATCATAAAGATCATAGTTTAGCCAAATGCCGGAAATTTGTACATTTATCGGTTCGGCAAAGAATAGACTTTGTAAAATCTAATCATTACTGTTTTAACTACTTATCTAATATGCGCTTGCTCCAAAGATGTAACAGTTTAAATACGTGTCGGCATTGCTTTAAGAAGCACCATAATACTTTTCATATTGTAAATAATTCAAGGAACAAAACTCAGTTAAACAATACGTCTTCGCATACACAGTTCATCCGTAAACGTAATGAGTAAGGAATGTTAAGGATGCTTCGTCTACAGTTTGTGTCTCTAATTATGATTCGAATGCAAAACATAATCCAGCTAGATACATTTTGTTGTGTACTGCATTGATAAAAGTTCAGAATTCTGAACAACAGTTTGTGAAGTGTAGATGTTTATGTGACACTGGATCTCAGAGATGATTTACTTCAAGAGACTGAGTGAAGAAATTAGGATTACAAGTGAAAGGTAATTCCATTTCTGTGTCTTAAGAGAATTTAATACTGTGATTCATGGGGAAGTCGATTTATTATTCACTTCACATTTTAAAAGTGATATTCACGTATCAACGTCAGCGTTTGTACTGGATAAGGTGACAGGTAATATTTCTTATGTATCTTTACCACCAGTCATCTTTGATAACTTCGGTGATTTAATGTTAGCTAATCCATTGTTTTACAAGTCACAATCAACTGAAATTTTACTTAGTGTAAATGTGCTTCTGCATTTAATGAAGAGAGAAATTGTCACACATGGTCGAAATCTTCTATTCACGATTAATTCGAGGCTGGGATGGATAATTTCGGGTACTACAAATTATGACTCACATACAACTGAGCCAGTATATGTAAATCATGTGAATGCAAATACAGGTGAGTTACTAAATCCTTTTGGGGAATTCGAAAACTTTCCAAATGTACAACCTGTAATAGATGAAGTAAAACTTCGTGAAGAACATTTTGAAAGTTCTCATTTTAGAGATAAAACAGGCCGTTATTCAGTTGCATTGCCATTCAAACATAATAAAGATGTGTTAGGTGATTCGCGTGAAATGGCGTACAGAAGATTTTAGTATTTAGAGAAGAGACTATTATCTGCGTCAGAAATTTACAACCAATGTATTAAATTTATGAAAGAAAATTTTTCACTGGAAAATGTAGAAGCAATGTCAAACACAGATCGGGAATTAGAGAATAAACACTATTATATACCACATCATTTTATATTGAAGACTTTATAATATTGCAATAACTGCTGACAGAATGATGTATAGAAAAATAAAGGTTCACGAACAAGATCGAGAAATATTGTGATTCGATTCAGAAAATATCGTGAAAAGATAGCCCAGATGAACAAATACAAGTCTGCCATCTTAATGCTGTCACATATGAAACTGCACCTTCTCCATAGCTTGCAACCAAAGTTTTGAGTCAATTAGAAATTGATGAAGGATCGAATTTTCCGAAGGCAAAGAATGTAATTTTTAAGAGATTTTTACGTTGATGATGTACTAACTGGTGTTAAGGATAGTTCCGAAGATATCGCGTTGATAGATGAATTGCAACAACTGCTAAAAACGGGTGGCTTTGAGCTCTATAAATGGTCGACAAGTAAACCATCATCGTTAAAAACTGCTGGTTTAATAAACACAGATATTGACAATATACATCATGTAATAGAAGGTAAAACATTACAAGTTCTGGGATTGGAATGGTATTTTGGCGATGATGAATTCAAATGTAATTTCGGTGTAATAGATTATCAAGGTGTTCCGACTAAAAGGATTATTTGATCATTTGTATCAAGGTTATTCGATCCGTTGGGGCAGGATAGCTCCTTTTGTAATTCTCTCTAAAATGATCCTTCAGCACCTCTGGAAATTACACTTGTCATGGCATGACCCTGTACCACAAGAGATTGATAAAAATTGGTGAGGTTTATGCAGAGAAGTTAAACTGTTGAATTCCATATATGTACCTAGAAAGATATTGTTACCTGATTATTTCCGATGTGAACTTCACGGATTTTGTGACTCGTCTAAAAAGGGCTACGCAACAGTTATTTATATCACAGCTTGTAACAACTCTAACATTAGTGTTAAACTTGCAACAGCTAAAATTCGTGTAGCATCACTGAAAACTATCACAGTTCAAAGACTAGAATTATGAGCAGTATTATTATTGGCACTCTTGATTCAGGCTGTCAGAGCTGCATTTGCTATAAATATGGATTCAGCGCATTCGTGGAGTGATTCACAAATCATATTGTCATGGCTAAGGTCACATCCTAAAAAGTGGCAAGCATTCGTATCCTGAAGAGTTTCTGAAATACAAACCATTTTACCAACTGAGAATTGGATTTATGTTGATGGAAAGTAAAATCCTGGTTGGGTTTCGCGTGGACAGTTTCCTGCAGAATTACTTCTCATGAATTGTGGTGGAATGGACCTCGTTGGTTAACGTGAAATGAAGTTCCTATGTCTACACATATCCCCATCGATAAGAAAACACTACCAGAAGCACGTAAAACAGTATCATTTGCAGTTTCTGAACTTTGTACAGGAACTTACTGTTATATCAAAGATATGTTCATTTTTGAAGTTACAACGCATATTTTCTTGGATATTAACCCTTTGCACTCGTAGCCTTTTTCACGCGGCGCACCAGCAACTCGAGACTTTTCGCAGCCTTTTTAACGCATTTCTTACCAGTAACTTAAAATCATTACAAATACAAACTAATGCATAAAACTTTAATATTTTAACATTTCATATATCTTTACACCTTTATAAACATAATTTCTTAAATATTAATCTCTATAATTTTTCTGTGTATGATATTTCATGCAACAATTCCCATGATGTATGTCCGGCTTGTCGGGGTAAGTATTACAATAATGTGTCGTTTAATGCCTTTTTCCGGGTTTATTTCTCTGAGAGCAGACTTTGTGATAAGAAAAAATAAGATTTCAGATAAAAAAATCTTATTTTCATTTAAATGTTTATCATTTTACACTTCATAAGATTATACAGAAAGGGTGTAGGAACTCGCTTCGAAGAAACTAAATGTAAACAGTTATTGCCGCGCATCAAGTTTCCGCATCAAACCAAGTTGTCAGCGAAAGTCACCTCTCGAGTTGTGGCATCAAATCACATGGTGAGTGAGAATCACCTCTCGAATGCAAAAGGTTAAGATTATTATCGAATTCAAGGTAGCACGTCTAGAGAGAAATACGTCATTTTTATCTAGATACGAAAGTCGATCCGCAACATTCTCTGTTATTCGAATAGTACAGCGATTGAACATCAGTAAAGAAATTCAGTGTTTGGAGATGGGAAAAGATTTACCTAAAAACAGCAGTCTACTTAGCTTATAAAGTATTTCTTCCACCTTCTTCGCATGTCTTTATGGTGTAGTGGTCAGCACGCTGGGCGCGTATTCCAGAGGCCCATGGTTCGAGTCCCGGCGAAGGCCTTTGATCATGTATCATCTCTCCTGTTTTAAAAATATACCTAATGTCTCTACAAGCTTGAGTCCATTTTTAGATGATAACATAGTGTTACGAGTAAGAGGGAGATTAAAAAACACGCATCTATCAGAAAATGAAAAACATCCAATCTTATTGCCTTCAAAACGCAATGTGACGAAAATCGTAGTTAGACACATTGATAACAAATATCTGCATGTAGCACCCGAACTTCTTCTATCTTTAATGAGAAAGCAGTTTTTGATCATAGCTGCTAGATCTGTTATTCGAAAATTAGTAAAAACTTGCTTTACATGTTGTAAACATAGAACTCAAACAGCAAGTCAAATAATGGCTGATATACCAAATCTAAAGTAACACCATCGCGACCATTTCATAGAATTGGAATAGACTTTTCAGGAGCGTTCATAATAAAAGACCATGCAGGGAGTGGACAAAAAGCATTTAAATGTTATGTGTGTTTATTTCTGTGCTTTATAGTCAAAGCAGTGCATCTTGAAGTAGTAGAAGATCTGTCAACAAAAGCATTTTTAAGTGATTGAAACGATTTATTTCAAGAATAGAAAAGCCAAGTGAGATTTACAGCGATTGCGGTACTAACTTTAAAGGTGCAAAGAAGGAAATCAGAAAATGCTTTTTACAGTGCAAGCAAAATCACGAAATTCACGACTTTTTGTCTCTAGAGGAAATAAAATGGATATTTAATCCACCTTCGTCTCCGCATTTTGGTAGACTATGGGAATCAGCTGTAAAGTCAATGAAATTTTATCTAAAGAGAACTGTTGGTAATACTGTACTGACATATCCTGAATTTCAAACTTTCATAACGCAAGTTGAGTCTTGTCTCAACTCTAGTCTGCTGTGTCCAGTATCGTCTGACCCAAATGATTGAACTGGGTTAACGCCTGGTCATTTCCTAGTAAGAACGCCTTTAGCTACCATACCTGAGAAATATCTAAGTCACAATTCCTTGAATTACCTTAACAGATTGCATGTGAGACAGTTCATCTTTGAGCAGTGTTGGAGAAGATGCAGTCGGAAATACCTATCTCAACTTCATCAAAGACCAAAGGGACAAAAAAAGGTCAAAATGATTTAGAAGTCAACGAACTATTCATAGAAGACAATCTTCCACCACGTAAATGGAGGTTAGGAAGAATAATTGCTGTTTATCCAGGCTTGGATCATAGAGTCAGAATTATTAGCATTAAAACTGGTCATGGTGTCAAATGATCTATTGTGAAACTGCGTCCTCTTCCAATACAGATACAAAACTGTAAACTGAGTGACATCTAATGTTGTTGTATTTTATTAGTTTTGTTTTGTGTTGTGTTTTATTAATAGAATTTTCATTACAGAATAAGAAGTAGCAAAACTCACCTATTGTTGAAATCCCAGGACAGGATGTTCATACGAGTATTGCAAGCAACTTATAAAATCTAAGATTGTTTCGTTTGTTTATTTGATAGCAAAATCATCAATCCGCTCCATCCGGAGGTGTACAATTTATCGTTTTGAAATGTTTCTCTTTAATACTTGTTGCAGGTGGCAACTAAACTAATGATGAATAGAACTTCGTTCTTGTGACAGCCGTGTGGAATGGCTCGCTATGTTGTAGTAATTTTTGCATTATTACAATAACTGTAATTAAATAAAAGTGAAGAACATACGGTCCAATTGCTCGTGTGTTTATTTTTGTGTACCAGCCACGCGAAACTGTGTTACGTAAGCATCAGTTGTATTAAATTAATCACAGTAAAGGAAGATATTTGATTTAAATATACTTTTAAATTTAAACTAATTTGAATTTAAAACTTTATTGTCAGTGAATAATTGGTGTCTTTAAATCAAATAATGAATCCATAAGCTTGGGAATATATAAATCTAGTCTGACTATTAAACAGACTTGCTAATGACGACACTAAAACTAAGACAGACGTGCGAATAATCATAACTCAGGAATTGTAGTTTATATATTAATATGAAAGGACTCAGTTTGCAAGAATGTCTACTCATTAGCCAAATAATCTTTGTCATTATTAGCTCATTGTTTTACTACATTTATATATAATACACTAACAAAAAAATCTAATGAAGCTAATTCTTTGTTAAATAATGGCCGCAATGGAAATTTATTTTCCGTTGTTGCAAATGGAAAACAGGGTATTAACTAGATAGAATCTGTTCGTATAAAACTTTACAAGGTGGATTTTTACAGGGGGATAATACTCTGGATGTTCTGAAAGATATATAATGATTTGTCTAGAAAATTAGATATAAAAAAAGAAATCGATTAAAATTTTAACATAATAATTTCTCACTTCTCGATTTCTAGTAATTAATTCCTGATAGTTTTGAGATAATAAATGATGGGAAAAGAATTCAGAAAAGCAAATGGTTACGAATATGAATAAGAATATGACAATAGAATGTCAGGTAAGCATGAAGGTATTCTGTTTATATTAGAATCAGTCAGAACAACTGTCTAAATTAACTGAATCCATTCCAGTTCTTAAAAGCAAATTCCGCGCAATAAATTAAGATAAGTTTTAGAGTACTCAAGAGTCGAAATATAATTGCTTTCCTTATGATAATGTTATATACTAAGCTGTAAAATACTAGTAGTTTAAACAAATATGAATTGCGTTGTGTTTGTACCCTTTTAAATTTCGTTTCAACAACCCGAAGAGCCTTGCTACTGGTGAAACCATGTTGTGTAATCAGAAATTCAAGTAAACACATAAAATCAATAATACTAACTTAGTTTATTACTTTCCTTAAAACACTGATATCAAACAAATTTACTAACATAAAATTATACTAGTCCCCGGGAACTACCTTATTTAGTTTAGAAAACAAATAGCTAAACATTTATATATTTTCCACAAATACTGCAATCTTAGACAGTAACCACTTCAATTCAAATACTATTGTTTAAGTAATAACTATTTTTATGAGTTAAGATACAAATTAAAATTTTCTATTTCATTTTTCAGTTGTAAGGTTCTTACACCTTATTTATCCCAGAACAAGAGAAAATTCAAATAATGAAGTACAGAGTTAAGTACCTATAGTATTGCACCATAAGAGGAAAAAAAAATTATACCTTTAACTAGAGCAATTTAAGACTGCTCACAAATTTCTTCAGATCTCAGTTAAATCAGCAAATCTTCAAAAATATTAAAGATTTAAATTTTCTACCTTTCAAAATTCTTTACAGCAAACATTTAAATAAAAGTTAAATTCTGATAATAATAGAATCTTTAAAAAAATTCAAGAAATAATTAAACCAGAGAATTTTGGATGAAAAAAAAATCTTTAAGAATTTAAGTTAACATTAAAGTTCAAAAAGAAAAACTTCTTAACTGACGGAAGATGTGAACCTGGAGATTTGGGGGTTCGACGGCAGCTTGGCGGACACCGAACATTCGAAGAATACCCAGTACGCAGGAACTTGGAAGTTTCATCCAGCCTTCTGTATTACGAACTTCAGAGCCATCAGGAAACTCAGGTCGGAACACAGGTTGCTTGGCTATTGATTTTTTCTGTTCTTATAAATTGAAGAAGCGGACTGAGTCTTCATCAGATGGTAGAATTGACGAAGAAATATTTACTTTCCATTTTGAAGGACATTATTTCTGTGGTAGTTGAAGCATGGAAATA
Organism: Stegodyphus mimosarum; assembly: GCA_000611955.2. Classification (NCBI taxonomy): domain Eukaryota; kingdom Metazoa; phylum Arthropoda; class Arachnida; order Araneae; family Eresidae; genus Stegodyphus; species Stegodyphus mimosarum. The sequence continues at coordinate 110,640 of KK118633.1, forward strand.
TAATTTTCTTTCATTTCCTTTTCTATTGCAGAATTATTTCATTTACATTTTTGAAGGACTATTTCCGAAGCCATGGAGTAAGACGTGACAGGAGCCATAAGCCCCCCGTTAAAAAAACAAATTCATCCTTTCTGTTGCAGCAACAAGATGCCCAAGGCGCCCGAGAAAGTTATCTTCTTGTCAGCCGAATGCAAAAACGAAAACGTCCCAACAGCTTCGCAATCCCACCTGCACCCGCTTTTTGTCAGGTCCGGACACTAGATATCGCCAAAACTCGCCAAAAGGGTGAATAAACTGAAACTCTACCCCTCACACAAACCCCTGCTAATATCGTCCAAAAATCGAGGAGTTGAACTGGAACAAAATTCCGAATCTCGCCAAGCCCGCCAAAAGAAGAACCAAGAATTCGACGTAGGCGTGGGAAAACCAGCGTAGGCGTGGGAAAACCAGGAACCATATCTTCCTTGATAATGGCATGTTGTTTAGCAGCTGTAAATGTTTTATGATTCTGCGGTAACAGTAATCGTCTCAAATGAAGCTGTAAACCTTCAATAAATACAGACAGTAATAAATCCTGCCTTTGAGCTTCAGCTGCAGGGTCACTATTTCTTTCTACAGGTACAGTTTTGTACGAAAGTGCCTCTATACGGGCAGCAAACTGCCTTACTGATTCGTGTGGCTTCTGAAAAGCCTGGATAAGAGCACGTATGTTAGAGTGCAAGTTGTGCACAGAAGTAAATCGTTCCTTTAAGGCATTTACAATATATTCTAGACTGGTTTCTCTTTTCAACCTAGGGTTGTTTCTTATGAAATCAGCAGCCTCACCTGCAACCTTGACTCTAATTACAGTCAATTTGTCTTTATCTGACCAGCCTACATGAGTGGCTATTAGGTCTATCCTATCCAAGAAGTCACTTAAACTAGTTCCACTGTCTGCGCCTGTAAAAACAGGAACAGATTCCAAAGGATCTGACCCAAAAACTGACATACCCTGGACTTCTCGATCCTCCTCCATACTAAAAAAACTACTACTAGCAGGAACTCTCTTTCTAGGCATACTGAACTATATGTTACTCACAATAATGCAATCACTAAGATAAAATGGTAACCTAATCTGTGACTCACAGGTGAACACTAACACTAATATAAACACAGAAATAACAATAGTACTTTAAACTAATAAACAGTGTAAGTGTTAATGTTGTTAACATTGGAGTCCATACATTTTTGAGAAAATACACATCTGTTATACAATGAATTTTTGTGTAAACAGTAATCAAATTGTGTAGCACTTAGATACTAACACATAATAACAACAGCAGTTCTGTGTAGCTGTTTGTGTTGTGAGCATTAGAGTCCATAAAAATGTGTCAAAACAAAAGTGCACATCTGTTATACACCCTCACAAGAAAATAAAAGGTAAATGTGTATATCACCAAAATACGACCACTGCATAGACGTGTTACTGTAACCGTTTAACTGATTGGGTTTTAGTATCAAGTCTAGACAGATGGAAGAAAAAATAGCAATACTTAAAATAAATGTTACTTGTTAAATACTTAAACAAACATAAAATCACCAGCATCAAGTTCAACACCCCCAAGAAGTTAATAATGTCCCTTAAATATGGCTCAAAACAACCAAAATATTAAGTGCTCAAAATTGGTTCAAAAGTCACGGCACCAGTTGTTATATACTAAGCTGTAAAATACTAGTAGTTTAAACAAATATGAATTGCGTTGTGTTTGTACCCTTTTAAATTTCGTTTCAACAACCCGAAGAGCCTTGCTACTGGTGAAACCATGTTGTGTAATCAGAAATTCAAGTAAACACATAAAATCAATAATACTAACTTAGTTTATTACTTTCCTTAAAACACTGATATCAAACAAATTTACTAACATAAAATTATACTAGTCCCCGGGAACTACCTTATTTAGTTTAGAAAACAAATAGCTAAACATTTATATATTTTCCACAAATACTGCAATCTTAGACAGTAACCACTTCAATTCAAATACTATTGTTTAAGTAATAACTATTTTTATGAGTTAAGATACAAATTAAAATTTTCTATTTCATTTTTCAGTTGTAAGGTTCTTACACCTTATTTATCCCAGAACAAGAGAAAATTCAAATAATGAAGTACAGAGTTAAGTACCTATAGTATTGCACCATAAGAGGAAAAAAAAATTATACCTTTAACTAGAGCAATTTAAGACTGCTCACAAATTTCTTCAGATCTCAGTTAAATCAGCAAATCTTCAAAAATATTAAAGATTTAAATTTTCTACCTTTCAAAATTCTTTACAGCAAACATTTAAATAAAAGTTAAATTCTGATAATAATAGAATCTTTAAAAAAATTCAAGAAATAATTAAACCAGAGAATTTTGGATGAAAAAAAAATCTTTAAGAATTTAAGTTAACATTAAAGTTCAAAAAGAAAAACTTCTTAACTGACGGAAGATGTGAACCTGGAGATTTGGGGGTTCGACGGCAGCTTGGCGGACACCGAACATTCGAAGAATACCCAGTACGCAGGAACTTGGAAGTTTCATCCAGCCTTCTGTATTACGAACTTCAGAGCCATCAGGAAACTCAGGTCGGAACACAGGTTGCTTGGCTATTGATTTTTTCTGTTCTTATAAATTGAAGAAGCGGACTGAGTCTTCATCAGATGGTAGAATTGACGAAGAAATATTTACTTTCCATTTTGAAGGACATTATTTCTGTGGTAGTTGAAGCATGGAAATATAATTTTCTTTCATTTCCTTTTCTATTGCAGAATTATTTCATTTACATTTTTGAAGGACTATTTCCGAAGCCATGGAGTAAGACGTGACAGGAGCCATAAGCCCCCCGTTAAAAAAACAAATTCATCCTTTCTGTTGCAGCAACAAGATGCCCAAGGCGCCCGAGAAAGTTATCTTCTTGTCAGCCGAATGCAAAAACGAAAACGTCCCAACAGCTTCGCAATCCCACCTGCACCCGCTTTTTGTCAGGTCCGGACACTAGATATCGCCAAAACTCGCCAAAAGGGTGAATAAACTGAAACTCTACCCCTCACACAAACCCCTGCTAATATCGTCCAAAAATCGAGGAGTTGAACTGGAACAAAATTCCGAATCTCGCCAAGCCCGCCAAAAGAAGAACCAAGAATTCGACGTAGGCGTGGGAAAACCAGCAAACCTAGGCAACGGACAAAAATTCCTAAGCAAAGGCTTGGAAATCAACTGCAAAAGTGACGCTTTTCAATCCTTTCCCCCTCAACCAAAAAAAATACTCGAAGTGCAAAAATTCGTTGAATAATTAACTGTAACTTAAAAACTGTTTAAGCTAGAGACTTGAAAGTACTCTTAAATTAAAAGGCTAATTTTTCTGCATCCAATGATATAAGTTAAATGAGAATCAACCTAAGTTAAGTAATTTTAAATCAAGTTTATTACCTACGAAAGCACCTAATTCCATTGTCTGTTTCAACGCGTTTACGAGTAACCAGTGGAAGAGACGTACAAATCTTAAAGTACCAAAACCACTAATTAAAATTAAACCAAAGCAAATATAAATACAAGATATTAGCATAAATTTAGAATAATGAAAGCATAAATTTAGTAGCATAAATTTAGAATAATGAAAATTAATCTTAAGTCAAACTTAAATAATTAAGTGTTACATGAAAATTTGCTACACAACAATAACATTACGCTCCTCAACATATTTATTGAGCGAAATATCAATTAAAATAAGTCCTATTCCAGAGAAGAGATCCGAAATTTACAGATGAACTATGAACTAGGAAATTTACAGATTTTGTGTGTATTAAGATAGTTTCTAAACAAAATGAAACCTTTTGCAATTCTCAGTTCAACCATTAACAAAGACTGGTTAGTTTCATTGGGTTAGTTTTCCATTATTAAACATTAATAACGTGCTTAAATTGTTTTTAAGGAACAAACACTTGAGTGAGGATAGTCAAAAGATGTTTCTCTGAGTTACCCTGCCCACATGAAATCACACCGCCAACGCTTAAGACGGTTCTATATTTAGCAGACTATCGATCTGAAAGGTACGTCAAGATCAAGAGCAATGAGCTTTAGATTTCACTCGCTCTTTTTACGTCGTTCACTGTGATACCTTTCATGTAACATCTTCCCATCCAATTAGTCATGACAGTCAAGCAATGCTGTAATCAGATGATGGAATAAAATCTTACATAATCATCATTATTTAGTCTCATTTCCAATAACGGAGAATTATAATTCATTTCAGTCTCGCGTAATAATGAGAAAAATTTAAATAGAATTATGGCTTTCAGTATTATTAGTAAAATTTATAATTTAAAATGTCTGTTTGTTCTTTACTATCCGTTTAGTAATTACTTCTAAACAAGTTTATTAAAATATATTGTTTCATCATGAACATATCAAAAGTGGAGTTTGTAGTTTAGTTCAACAAGATGGATTTTACTGGCCCTTACTAAGGCATTTGAATAAATGAATATATATGAATAAACTGAAATTTTCTTGATGAATATTACCATCATTTTAATTAAATACTTTCATTTTAATAATTCCCATTCTATTTGTATAATTTGTATTATAAGAATACTGCTAATCATAAATTATGTAAGAAGATTTTGAGAAAGGAAGGTATAGTTTTGTCGTCGTTTTTAAGAATGTATCCATTTTCAAAATAATTAGGGGAATTCTTGGGGCTGTTTATAATAAAAGTTCCTTTAGTTGGGCAGACAGTCTGCAAAAGCCTTGTACTGAATGCATAATTAGTTTTTAGAAACTAATAATAAGTATTGTTTATCATCTGTTACACATGTGTGAAAAGTGCTTAGTAATTGATATTTCAATGCACTCTTGGGATCCGAAAAGAATATACATGTATATATAGAGAGAGAGCGAGAGATATTACAAAATTATTAAGTAGTGTTTAATTTTAAATACATTTCTTCCCTTCTTTAAACCTGAGAACGGAGTTAGGCTCAAACTGCAGTACAGTATCATTTACATTGAGCTAATTTTAAAATTCGCCACCCATTTAAGCTTATATGAAAATCTGCGAACTTCTGTTAACAAAGCTTTGATGTTTCAAAACACTTCATAAATTTTGATTGATTTCTGTTGTTTATTATTATCTCAATAATTTAGAAAAAATTCCTGTAATTACTATTATTTTTCTAGAAGATTCTGGAATACATTCAAGTGATAAACCTACTCTCACAAGCTCTTAATATCAGCAGCAGTGTACTGCTGTTTCAAAAGCTTATACAAGTAGCGTATCCGACATAACTGCATTCTGAAGGAATTTACATTTCTGCTAAAAATACGTATTAGTTATTTAGAGGATACGAACTAATTTATGCCAATAAATCACATATTGCGCATGTATGGTGAATATATAATTTTACATTAGTGTTATTTTTCTCTTGTTACTCAACGTGATTGCCATTAAGTTTTAAATTTAACCTGTGAATGATTATATAATGATTTTAATCTAATTAGCGAAAATGTTCAAAATGAAGATGTGATTTCTTCTGAATCTCAGATGTCCTCCTCCCCACTTATAAAAGGCACGTTAAACACGTCTGTTACATTGGTCTATTAATTACACTATATACTAATTATTGATATTTTCTAAGTGCTTGCGAAAGTTTTAAAACATAATAATAATCTTTCTCAAAGAATGTTTGCTATGGCTACTGTAATTGAATAATAAAATATGCATTAAAATTTGTTTTCGTAATAGAATCCCTGCTAGGAGAAAGGAATGCAGAATGCTTTTAGGGATCATCATTTGGCAATTAAGAATATCATTGAAAAATTTCTCTATTATTAATTCCTGTCAAAAAATTCTGAACATCACTTGGACTTGTGACGAGACGCTTTTCAAAGTTTTTCCAAAACGCAGCTATGCGTTCTATGGGCCCAGGATATGTTTTCTACGGAAGGTCATTCTTAAAATCCATTATTACTAGGATAAAACCCAAATCTACGCTTTTGTTACAGTAGCACCGCATCAGTCAAATGAATGGAGCTCGAAATTTTAAGCAAATTTGATAAGATGATGTTATAGTAATAAGGTATTACTTTCGCCTTCTTAGCATACCTTTGTAGTATAATGGTCATCACGCTCGCTTCGAGAGGTCGGTGGTTCGAGTCCCGGTGAGGGCATTACTCATTTCATCTCTCCTGCTTCAGAAAAATCCTAATGTCTCTACAGTGGCACTCGAAGTAAAAAAGGTGGTAGATGATGATTCTCAACCACCAAGTTTTGGTGAATCGGGTTCCCTAATCTCCAGTCGCCCTTTAAAAGGGGGAGTATATAAGGTATTTCTCCCGCCCTCATAGCATGCATTCGTGGTGTAATGGCTAGCACACTCAGCGCATATCGAGAGGTTCGTGGTTCGAATCCCGGTCAGGATACTGCTCATTTTTCATGTCGTCCTGCTTCCAAATAACCTAATGTCTCTGCACAGTCAGTCAAAAACCAAGAAAATAATTATTACTTTCTTCAGCTCTTTACTAATGAGCATTACCTCCAGCAAGTCAGAGATCTAATACTTAATGGGTATTATTTGACAATATGAATATTACTGAGCAAGTTCCTGTATTATATGAATATTTTGAGAGATATTTAGAGGATATTTTAAGCTTGGGAGCGCCACTTCTCGAAGTGTTCCAGAAACGTTGATGAATCTTCAGTCATGAATTTCTACCATTTGGCAAATTCTTGAGCGAAGAATACTATGAGACGTTTGAAGCATTTTTATTAAATAATTTAAAGAACACATCAGAGAATTTTGCCATTAAATTTTCAAAATCTTTAATAAAAGTATTTATCTTTTTTAATTACAATATAATCTCTTTGTATTTATTCTAGTTTAAATAGCCTAAAATAATTTTAAGCTAAATACAGATAATTAGCCTTCTAGTTTAGGAACTAATATCCAAATATTTAAGATATCATACGTAAAATTGTGTATATAAAATAGGTTTAAAAAAAACAATGCCAAATGATAAAGGAAAAACCTTCTACGATAGTATCTCATAATAAATTTTTGCCACGTCTACATTTCTGCCCTTATTTCTTAAAGGAAAGCTTAAATTATTCAAGACGTAACTGTGTCAAAACAATTAATATTCTTCCATCGAATACTTGCAACTAATATCATCAAGTGGCATTGTCACACACAGAAGTGGTATTGTCACTTGATGATATTAGTTCTTGATTTAGTTCAGATGTCAAATCTGCTTTCTGAAAACAATTAAACATAACGAAATTTCCTTCTAGACGTTTCATAACCAAGGAGAAAATTGCTGCTATGGCTCATTAATAGTAATTTAGTTCTCATTTTCTTTACATCTTTCCGTCTTTTTATTTTTTATTTTATTTTATTTTTGCTGTCTGTCTTAATCACAGTGCATATGAATTGAATTATTGCATATGAATCGCGCCAAAATCACTTTTTATTACTAATATTGGGTAATATTTGCAAGGAAAGTTAAAAGCGATAGTTATAACTCTTTGAAAAAAATTGTCGAATTTTAAATATCAAATGAAAGCAAAATATTTATACCAGGATTTAAAACGTTTTTTTAAAAACTGTAGATTTAATTTTTAAGCGTGGTTTCTTTCAAATATGCTAATATTGGTGACAAAGTACTTGAAACTATTTTATGATATATCGTACAATATTACATCGCCAATGGTAATGACTTGTCTAGCTACAGAACTTTCAAATTAATCACATTTTAAAACATTCTGTAAATAAGCATTTAAACAAATACCAAAACCGAAACTGGATTCCAGAATATTGAATAATAAAAATACATACTGAAAAATCCAGTTTGATGAGAGTAACGAAATAGCAGGATATTATTAAGCAAACCCCAAGCAGCAAAAACTTAATAATAATAGAAGTTTCTAAAATCTATCCATTTTACATAAAGGAACACCCAAATTAGATGCCATTTCCGCCGAATACAATATTCAAATTCTTCATAAAATTTAAGTGGTGAGAAATGGATCACACTGAAGTTGTTCAAGAGCGAAATTTCTTTCTTTCATTAACTCTTTTCTTTATAATAACAATAATGTTCTTTACAATAATAATAATTAAAGCATAAAGTAAAGTTCAAATATAGAATAAATTATATTTAAAACTCTGATATAAAAATATTCAAGCTTAACGGATTAAGCTCGTTAGCAATACGATTAAAGAAATAAGCTGCACAACTGGAAATGTACTCTTAGATCGCTAATATGGGTGTAAAGTTTAGAATCTACAGTATGCTACCAGCTTTATTATCTATACATATAAGGCATTACACCTACAGCTATACGGCACATATAAGACACTTAAAAATTAATAATTAAGGAGATAATTCTCTTACACTCAT
>KK118633.1:119071-162939 GCA_000611955.2 Stegodyphus mimosarum
TTTGTCTTAACAAAATTCATGTACTTTTTCAGTATTCTTCAAGAAAAGATCAAGGATTAATAAGCATATAGTCTAAATAAGGGGAAAATAATTTATAAAGAAAATAAAAAAGTATTGTCAAAGCTAAAGAATTTGATTTGAGTTTGAAATTGTTAGAAAAGGATAAAACAAAGTTAAATTAATATAATAAAGTTATTAATTTACTGTAGATGCTAAAAATTTTCAACATGAAATCGCCAGCTTAAAGGAACGTTAATGAGAATCCGTTACGTGAAAATTTAATCTCAAATTCCAGCAGGTGCTGATGGATTGAGTATGAATGAATGGACGAAAGTAAGAAGAGAGTCAAAGAGTGTCCATGTTGAGGGACCCTTACCTCTCGCTTCCAAATTCTTTTCTACCTTCAGATGACGACCGCCTCGTCTTCCCGATGTTGGTTTTCAAAAAGGTTTCTTCCGTCTGCAGAGAAACTGCGAAGGAATTCCTGAAACTTATGCATTCCCTAAGAGATTCTCAAAATGGCGGATCACATCACTCAGGTCTGCAGAGGTTCTTAGAGCCGCCATTGCACTGCAGAGACTCCGGAATGACTGCGCGGGCGCTCTTCCCGAAAGCACATCACGTGATAGGATAGGGAATCGATAACTTAAATAGAAAGGGGTGCTTTCCTGTTTTTCCCCCCATTTCTTCTACTTTAAAAAAAAATTCACTTCGAGGTTAGGATTTTCGATCACTACAGCAAATCCTATTCTGAAATGGGTTTATTCGATTTGAGATAGTTTATTTTGACAGTTATCTCTTTTCACGTTTGTTTCCCACAAAACTCCTTTTTTATTGGCTAAACACTATCAATTTTGATAAGTCATTCATTGCTTTTTACTATTTCCTAATGATGTTTTTCATAGACTAAACAACTTCAAATGATCTATATCTTTAAGATGTATTTTGAACTATAAAATATCAGTTTAATGTGATTAAAATGTAGACCAAGCTTTCCAGAGTGTCAATTTATTTTCACAAACGAATGCTGACTTGCTAATAGCCCACCACCGGCAATTGATCAGATTGAAGATCACTGGCAGTACTTCTAAGTCCCATTTGCTGAAAAACATGGTTATACGGTATTTCTGGTCATTTTCTCCTTGTGTATTGTAATTAACAGCTAACATTACACAGAGAGTACTCCGTAAAAGTTTTATTTGCTCTTTTACGCATATCCACGATTGGTAGGATTCATTAATTCACGAATATCTGAGTTTATTCAGAAACATTTCTGAACATAAAAGGCGGAGTTAACTTTTCAAACCTTTCTTGATTTTTATGTAATTTTAAGTTTCTCTAACTAAGAAGCATCATCTTTATTAATATAAGAAGTCACTATTATTCACAAGAAAAATTTCATCATATTTATGAAGTAAATTATTTATCGATTCAAATGTCAAAACCAGTGCAAAAATGTCAGTTTGTACCAATATTTTCATCTTTTATTAAAAAAATTATACAAAACCACGAAGACAGAATCTGCCATAAGAACAAATAGTTTGGAATTTAATTCCTTGTTTATGATTTTAAAAACGTTTTAGTTTAGTTTTAGAAAAAAAATTGCTCTAGCCTTAAAGGTATTTCTATAACATTCCACTCATTGAATTTTTAAACTTAACGCGAAAAAAAAAACGCTTCAGCAAATTTTAGCATCAGTTTTGCCAAGCATATGATTTAAACCAGTACTCTCGAACTGGCAGGCGCTGAAGTCATTTGACATGACCCTCTAATGCATTTCCCATAAATACTGAGCATTTTATGTCATTAATTAGTATAGCAAGAATTTGAAAAAAAAACTTTTAAATTTTAATGATTTGGAGGCCAGTTTTATATTACTTTCACTCTCAAAAACGAAAGCATTGTAATTTTTTGGTTATTCTGTGGTTACTTCACTATATTAGAATTAGTTGAAATAAATTCCTCTCTAAAAATTTATTATTTAGCTATCAGTAGTCTGTTTGAATTATTAAGTGTGACCAACAGAAATTTCTTGCAGATATCAACCTTTAAATTTCAGGCAGAAATTAAGTATAAATTTTAATTTTTCTTTTCTTCATTTATTATTACTGTTTAGGTATATTTTGATAAACATTTAGTAAATAAAATATTTTAAACTTAATTAATCTTTTTTCATTTTTTACCTTTTTATTTTGTAAAAAAAGAACAGTCTCAATCCTTCACGCTTTCAGATCGCTCATTCCGCTGGTGGGCCTTTTGAATTTGGGACCACTTATTTAACACATAAGTATTCTTCGGATTTATGAAAGAGAGAGCCAACTTTAACTTTTTGTCGCCTCGTCTTAAAATGGATTCTTTGTTTATAAAATATATTTAGCTTATAAGGTATTTTCACCCTTCTTTCCGCATGTCTTAGTGGTCCAACGGTAACACACTCAGCGTACATTCCAGAGGTCCAGATCGAGTCACAGCGAGGGCATGGCACATTTTTTACGTCTTCTGCTTAAAACAAAACTAATGACTCTGCAAATGATGGCTAAACTTGACGATGATTGATTACCATCAGGATTTGGCGATTGTGTCGCCACATCCTCAGTCGCCCTTTAAAAGAAGGATTAAATAAGGTACCAGAAGTGGTAGCATCCCGATACACTTAACCAAACAAGTTGGTCTTATGGTCCGAACAGGCCACGTCCAATTCAACAAAGGAAAATAAGTAAAACATAAAATAACTAAATAAAAAATAATCATGTGTTAATAATAACACATGGTTATTTTCATTTAGTTATTATTAGCGGAAGTACCCAATGCCAGTCACGTTAGATTGAACGTAATGTATCTAACAACAGAGAGAATGATACCGCTGTATTGCTTCTCTAATGACGATGCAAAAATTACGATTCATACTCATACACTTTTCAGGCTGATACGATATGGAACCCCATAAAATATTTCGATAGAAAAATAAACTAATTATCTTTCATTATATCAGCAACAATGGCACAGAGTTTTTAATGATTTTCGTCTTTCTAATGAAATGGTCGTAAAAGTTCCAGTTCCATCCAATATTCCAACTATACTCAATTTTAGTCGATTAAATGTGGCAAAAAAATGGATCATAACTGATCCGAAATCAATAACGCGAACAAGCAGACATTATTTATGTGTATAGATTTTGTAAAATTTACAAATTTTTGATTAACAAACTCTACGATTTGGAAGCGAACAATAGCAACACTTCCAACGCGCGAAACTGTTGCTACTCGAGAACATGAGTGCGAAAATTAGTGTTTACAGAGTTTTTAATTATTATTTCTACTGATTAAAGTCGGGAATAGTCGAAATGGCTTCCCACGAATTTTTGGAATCGCAATAATGTATTTAATGTTTCGCAATGATATTTTTATTTCATGCTGAAACTTAGAAATTTTTTATTAACAAATTCTACGATTTGAAAGCGAGCAGCGGCAACACTTCTCAAAATAAAGCAGATTTCTATGCCCAGCGTGCTAGACTATTGCCACTCGGAAAAATGAGAGCGAAAATTATCTTTTTTCCGTGTTTTTAATTAATATCTCTGATTTTGTATACTTTTTTTTTTTTGGAAAAAAGGGGACGTCGAACTTTTCCAGGACCCAGGAAGGAATTGCAGAAAATTTGGTAACGATAGCTATAGTTGTGACTGAGTTAATCGCGAACAAATGCATACACATTCTTTTTTATATATATGGATTATGGATATTTTCTCCCTCCATTTCGCGTACCTCCGTGGTGTAATTAGAAGCGTCCTCGACACATATTTGAGAGGTCCAGGTTCGAATCCCGGCGAAGGCATTGCATATTTTCCCCCTCTCCTATTTCAAAGTAAACTAGTGTCTCTGTAAGCTAACCCTTTGTTTTTACATTTATTCTTTCTATACTTTCTTTTCAAATAAAAGGACTCTTGTAAATATCAGGCAGTTGTTTATCGCTGAGACGTACGCCAATCTGAGTGATTTTACATTTATTAATACTCAGGCAGGAAGTCCGGATAGCTAAAATCGGGTTACAGGGGCTCCGAAATTTATCTTCTGTATTGTACGTGTTTAAATATCTGAATTTGTGATACTCTAACGCTGATGTCTACTGTTAAAGTTTAGATGTACTACAAGCTTATGGCTTGCTTGCATTTCTGAAGATAAGGTTTTTATTAAATACGAACATGAGAATTTGTCATAAAAATATTATTAACCTGGTATGATTTATGCAATTAATTAGATTTATTCTTATAAATTTACAACTTCTTAAAACTTAATGATTTACATACATAATTTTGGAACATTAAGCGACTGGGACTTGGGCAACCACTTTAACACCTCTGTGTGTTCAATTCTCAAAATGCTTATTTAATGCGCTTAAAAAGCTTAAGTAAAAGTTACCTTGAGATGTAGACGTATTCTCAGGAAGAAACGTAAAGCGCGTTGAGAGTTTCCGTGCTCTAATTACACTTTGCGAAATGAAAGGAATGAAATGAAATTTTCTGTGTGAAATATTGTGGTAATGGATAAATTAACAGCTACGGAATATTAACTAGAAATTCAAGAATTTGCAAGTTTTTAAAAGGCCTGATTACTGGCAATCTTCTGACAACGCATTAGTAAATAGCATTATATTTGTAATCAAGCATATGGCAAGAGATACAGTATCAAAAGTTAGGGTTTCATATCAAAGTTAAAAATTCTTTTCCTCAGAATGAAGAAATTTTCAGTGGAAAAAGAAATTATTTGACAGAGACTGTTAAGCTCTGACACTAGTTCTGCATGAACTCTAAAATCACAAGCAAATCACTTTGACTAGTAAGTGAATCAAGTGTAGAGGAGAAGAAGCTATTTTAAAAGACTAAACAGTTGAGTGATTCAAAAATTAAGTTATTTATGGATACGTACAAAAAACGACTTAGATCTGTTTACTAATTCACTAACACAAAGAACAAACATATCATGATGAATAAAATTTTATAACATAAATCCTTCAGTTCTTATTATCAATAATCGGGCATACTGTTCTTCATTTTGTTCTGATTTGCAAGAAGAATATTTCGGCAGAAGCGTATCATTTTGACTGTTTAGTTCTCTCAAAAGGTATGGAAATGAGGTTACAATGCTGTTGTACAGCCTGTAAAGTTTCCCTTAGTTATTTAACCTATTATTCAAAAGTTTCTTATCTTTCCTGAAATCCTCAACTTCCCTTCGCATTTCCTCGCCAGGATGTATTTTTAAAGGTAAGTGAAGTTAGTATTTAAACGTGTGAGGAGATTATTCAGAGTGTGTTGTCAGAACACATTTTGTTTCTGATCTTGCTGTTACGCTAACATGCCCCTTGACCATTTCGAATAATTGTCACGCCTGTTAGTTTTGTTGAGCCAACCTAAGCTAGACGTGACTTAACGTGCTATCCAACACTATTCTATTTAGGCTTGAATTGATTTATATAATAGCGTTTTAAGTTCCACCGCAAGTTATCGCTGTTTTTATAAAGTACAAAGTTTTTATAAAGTACCTTTCTGTTCATAGTTGAAACTAATAAAAGGTTATTTTCACCCTTCTTCTGTGCTGGTACTATTTCAAGCCTGTGCGAGATATCGCTAGATTCATTTTGTAGGATCTATATCAGTTTATGTGGAAAAGGAAAGATAGATCTTATACAGCTAAATTGTAGTATTATAAATTCTTGGAACATACTTCTTACAATACAAGTAACTTGATTATAAATCCTTCTCCTATTATAGATGACGAAAGACACGTTTGTGCATTTTCTGAGGTCATGCACATTTATTCGTAAGACAATATTCCTTACACGTATCATTACTTGAAGACATAACATTCTGGTTTTCTTGTCCATATAACTAAATAATATTTGAGGAAGATATTATGAGCACGTCCATGGAGTAAAATTGCTGAAATTTGTTCTAAATCACCAAACACTAGTATTTCTAAACTTTTATAAATGCCTCATGAAAGGCAAATAAGAATACATGTAGAAATGAAAGAATTTTTAAAAAGTACGTACAAAATATTTTCACTATTTATTAAAAGATTCTGTATCATTTCTAACTACTCCAGATCGAAGTTCTCACAATCAATCAAAATGTCATATTGTTGCAGCCCATAATTCAAATGCTCGAATGTTTCCATAATTTTGTTTCCACTTAAATACTGAGATCCAAGATTCTAAAATGGAAATATATTTAACAAAGCTATGTTTCAATTTTCTAAAGCTTGAAATTGCTGAAAAGAAAAATATTATATCAGAACACTAAAAATCTGCAAACAGAAGTTGCCTCATATTTAATTCATAACCCATGTTTTTAAATTGTAAAAACTTTGATACTGTTGCCTGATAATGCAATGCAAAGTGAAGGAGCCACAGCAGTGGACAAATTTGAGACTGAAAGAATTTGAATATTTCTCCTTAAAATTTTCAATCATTTTTAGAAATATTTTAGTTTGTTATCTATGCGTGTAATGATCTTAAAAGCCTACATTATGTGTTAAATGGCACCTTGCAGATATTTTTTACCCATTGGAATGCGAGTATGCTTTGTTTATTTTAAACTATTCACCATTTATTTTACATTGATTCCGTTCTATCTTTTATTTTATATGCAAAAGCACTAGCTGTATAAGAATATATTAGTAAGAAGTAGAGAGTGCAAGATTGTTTAAAAAATAATCAATGCATAATTGATTTGCCGATTTGTGTTATTTAGGTAAGCTAAACTAACTGGTTGTTTATACCTGTATGTCATTTTGGTGAAGGCAGATTTATCTGAACAATTCGTTGATGGAAATTGTTATTGATGATTGTTATTTGATAGATGACTCTAATGAGAGATAGTTTTAATTATTGACAGAACTTAAAAAAAAACTAACTCTTAAAAAATATTTATTTTATAAATTGCAATCGTTTGATGTTATTGCAAATAATCAGTTTCCCGCTGATAGCGTTTCATGCGCAAAATTTAGATATGCTACAAGAAATAGCAAATCAAAATTATGTTTTAAGTTTTATGCAAATTGGTTTCTTTAGGTTATATGTAAAGTGGCAGAGAAGTTATTGAAATTACGATAAGTCATTGACGATGATCTTTTAGCCTTGGTGCAAAATGTCGTTATAAGTAAAATTCAACAAGTCACTGTTTAAGCTAGAGTATATAAAAAGAATATTTTAATTAGAAGAATTTAATTAGAGATTTTAATTAGATATTAAGAAGAACGAAATCAATGAATAATTAATATATCAAACGACAAATGCTAAGAATTACCTGATTTTCTCTTAGCAGCAATTTTTTTAATGAAACATGTCACGCATTTATGTTACTCTTGGAGAAAATTGCAAATTTGTCCATGCAAACAGCATATTCTACTGCTGTCTAGTTCGAGTACAGATGATACCACTTGTACGCAGAAATTTCATAATAATAAACGGAAAGAATTCTGTGCATAAAATTGGAAAAACACAATAGTACCTTATTCTTGAAATTTAATTGACCAGTGTATGTTGTATGAACTTTTAACAATTTCAGCTTGAGTAAAATTTATTCTTGGTAGGCAGAATAGTAATTTAGGGTGTCAAAGCACTTAACAATTTCAAGACAGACTTTCCAAAAAACTCACATTCACTTTTTATATGCGGGGGAAAAGAGGTGCAGGGACGTCCCTTTCCACAAGACTTTTTAGTAATCCGTCGTTAATATTCCGACCCTTAAAGGCCCTAATAGGATCTACACAGAAACTGAGAAAGCAGAACTTTTATCTCAGCATCCGGAATCTCAGTGTTGCCTAAACAACATGCACGACATACCAACAGAACACACTGTCACTGATTTTCACAACAATTACACAACAAAACCATTAGCAAACAACATTGTTCTAGTCCATTCAACCAACATTGTTCCATTGTTCGGAAATTCTTGGTTATATCAGAAACCTTAAGCCCAAAGAAAGTCCGGGCTTGGATCAAGTCACTAACAAGATGGTTAAACTCTTCCCGCTGAAGATTGTCTTCATGATGACCAAAATCTTCAACACAGCTCTCCGTTGGCAATATTTTCCTACAGCATGGAAGACAGCTTTAATTACCCATCCTCAAACCCAACAAACCAACCTCAGTTAAAGAATGGTTTAGGCCCATCAATCTGCTACTCTGTTTGAGTAAGCTTTTTGAAGCAGTTCTCCTGAAGAGAATCCAGGACTAGCTGGAGAAGAGAAATATCATCCTACAGCAGTTCGGATTCAGGAGTAACCTTTCTACAACACAGCAGTGCTACAGGGAGTGAACATATCAATGTGGGCTTTCACGCCAAAGACGTTACTGGCGAATTATCTATCGACATAGCCAAGGTTGTATTTGGCTGGACGCACTTGTTTACAAAATACACAATCTGGGTTTCTCATATTACATTACACACATAATTAAATGCACCTAACTGGTAGAAGCTTTGTCGTTCGTCTCTTAAACAAACACCTCCACACACTGAGGTATCTTAGTTGGCGTCCCACAAATCTCTCTTTTAGGGCCTAAACTTTTCAGCACTTATGGTAGCGGCATAACACATCCAGAACACTAGCAATGTATGCTGATGATACAGCGATCCTTGCACAAAGCACATCTGTGGTCCGGTAATCCAACGGTTGCAATCTCATATCCAAGCACTGAGACCTGGCTGATCGGATGAAAAATTCAAGTTAATGTCGATAAGATTGTTGTCATACTTTTCACGAAAAGGGGAAGACAATTACTGGAAACCTTCAGTTTTATGGATTTACTCTCCCCTGGGTTGGGATCTTATCTTGGTGTGACCCTCACTAATACGATTTCATGGACCCCACAAATCACATCTATTATCCAGAGGTTTCGTGTGCTTAAGGCTTATCAGGACTTTTATTTCTTTTTATCTGCTTGGCGAACATGACGTGTCCTGACTGGACAGTGAGTTGACTGCAACTATGTCCTATGGAGTGTAGCAAGGACGACAAGATGAGAAAGGTTAAAATTACGCTTCATTTTTTTCACGTTTTACAGTCGCTCCTGCACTACGGAATACAAAGACAAGCCACTTGTAATCTGAACGTAAAAATATAAGACTACTAACTAACTAAAATTTAAATAAGAGCTAACTTTTAATATTTGACACTGATGGCAATACCAAGACTGGCCTTTTAAATTACTACGTCTGGAGTACGCAAACTGCTTAAAACTACAATAAGTCTTTAGCTTTCAAGAGGATTAAAACCTCTGACCTTAAAGGCGGATAGTAACTGATGGCAAGCTCGCGTGAAGACTCGTGACAAGATGGCTCACTCTCTCTCCTTCTACTACGCTCTTGGCAAAAAGCCACAACTTAAATACTTGAGCGTTAGCAAGTACAATTTGCATAAACATATTCACGCGTTAATTCTGGACGGAAGTGGAAAATAAGACATGATAGTAAAGTTTTAAAATAAAATAAACGTTAGTCAAACTTAAGATCCTTACAAGCTTAACTCTTCCCCCTAATCGCACAGAATAACCTTTTATCTATTAATACTAAATTACTCATTTATAAATCCATTTTGTTTCACATGCTCTGCTATGCCTGCCCAGTCCGTCCCTATTCATCCAAAACCAGGAGAAAATTGCAAACTGCACAAAATTGTACTCTACGCCAAATTGCGAATGCCCCGTGGTATGAGCGTAACATCAAGATTCACGAAGAATTAAAAATCGGTCAAATTAGAACATATTTCTACCATCTTTGCAAAACTTTTTCACATAAAGCAGCGTAATGTATTAGATCCAACAATCAATATTTGTAATTAGGATTTAATGTTGTTAAAAACAGTAACGTACCCATACCTATTCTTAGTAAGAGGATCATCTGTGAGCAATAGGTGCATCTCATATTTTTGGTTATGTGTGTGTATCTTGTAAAGACCTTATTTTATCCTAACGAAGAAACAAGAAAAAACTATCCTAGAAACTTCCTTTCCTTTCTGAAATCAGTTGCCTGCCAGAATGTAAATTTCATTGAGGTGTATGCAAATCTAAGTGAGTTGGAAACAGTACTTAAGCAGACATTTAAAGAGTTCTTAGTAGGATTATTAGTTATACCGAATCATTGATGTAGCTTTCTACGTGAATAGTTGGTACTTAGCCACTCTCTTCAGATTATATTGATATTACAGGTTTTCAACTTTGCTGTGTGTACCGATTTAGTGAGTTAAATAACGAAGGAGCCAGTCGTATGTGTAACCAATATTTCTTTATTGCGATTTCACATCTTATTTTTCTGTTAAGTTACTTAGCCACAAGTGATGGTAGATTATGAGTATTGAGCAAGTGCGTTCTGTTAAGTTTAATTCGAGTAAAAAGGTTATTTAAACCTTCTTCTGTAATCAACGGTTCTTCCAAGACCTAGCGAGAATTCTCTAAGCGCCGTTTTTTCAGTAGGGTCTACAGTGTATGATTCCAAAACATATTAAAAGACTCTGCAATCTAAGTTCTGTAATTCTGGTTACTTATTTTTTGTAATTTTTGTTCTGTATTAGTATTTATTGTCGTACCGGTATTGGCTCTAACTTGCATTTGTCGTCACCAGCTCGCCATGTTTCTCATTGTTCTCGCTGATTTTCATGACATATTTTGTTTCAGCTATAAATTTCTACCTTAACTTATTTAATTAATTTATTAAGAAAAGTTATAACTTACCTTTCAGTTACGTTTTTAGAATTTAAATAGTAATTTTTTAAAATAGTTCTAGAAGGCGTAGTGCATTCTGCGCAGGCATCTTGGTGTCTGACGCCATTACTCCCAAAGTGTTTTAAAAAAATTATTTCCGCAAAATTCTCTGTCTTAGTTTGAGAAACATTTAATTGGAAAAGTTATCTAATATTAATATTTAAAGTAACAAAACTTGTAGGCATACTTTTTCGAACTCCTTATGTATATGCTTTAACAACTTAATTTTTACGCAATTTTTTGAAGTAATGGGCAGTTTTGAATGACTTTTTCTAAATATTTGTGTTGCTAAGACTAGACTTACTGCTTTAATATCCTGTTCTCCTGATCTCATTCGATTGAACTTTTTATTGGGTCATGTCAGAACTTTTCTACTCTCATTACAGGCAAAGTATCGAATTATTAATGTTATGGAAAATTACTTTAAATTTTATACAAGGTATCTGAACATTCAAAATTATGAAAGTTTACAGTTCTAGAAAGATTTTCCAAATAGACTGTAACTACTCGTTTTACTGCACATTCCTTCTGTCATATATACTTGGCGTTGCAAAATTCGACGTGCAAATAAAATTTTTATGATCAAAATTTTCTTATAAAATAATAAAAATGCTTGCAGAATTATAGGAAAAAAACTTCTATATAAAGCAAAAATTTTAAATTTAATATAAATATTATTTATCATCATTACAAACACCAAGCCTAAATACTGATGTTTTAAAATTATAAATCTTTTAATACCTCAAAAAATATAATTACATTATTTGTGTTGTTTATAACCTCATCATAAAATAACTACGTAGTTTTGATTCATATCACAGGAAGCATTTTTTCAGTTAAAATCTTGTATAAAAAGGAAAAAGACTTACTTAACTTTTCAGAAGTGCATAAATATTTTTCAGAAAAGCTTGGATTAAAATGTTCGCTTGAACTCATTTGCAAAGATATCGTGAATAGAGGAAATTCATAGACATTTTAGACTTTATGAATGGATAATGATACGTTAATGAACAGATGTTACTTCCAAAAAAGCAGCCTGATGTTTTTTACGTTTTATTTTACTACTTCTAAAAGAATTTATTCAGAAAATATTCGAATGAAATATTATTTTTGTTATCTTTCAATTGACGTTCAATCTTAACAGGAGGGTTAAGCTTATCTATCTGTTACAAACGCTTTCAAGAGTGCAACCTTAAAACTTTTTTAAACAATCTTTGTTTTTTAGCCGTTATTCTTATCGTATTTTCCTTACAAAAGAAAGCATTAGTTTCAATATAAAATGCATTCAGGTTAAATGTAAATCTTTCTAACGTAAAAATTCTGAAAACGAAAAAATAATAAAATTTCAGATTCATATACAATAAAAGTGTTTTTGCACTAATATTTTAAATATTTTGCATCTAAAATTTAAAGTAAACTACATTCCTTTATCGTGTTGAATGTTATTTAATTCTTTGTTATTATTTGTTTTGAATTATGTTTTAGAAAACTGTAAGTATCTTTGTTTTAATGTAGCTTAAAATACACAGATAAAAGTGAAATTCACTTAGATTTAAATGCTTGTAATAATAATGCAAGTATTTTGAATTTTGTTTATCATTGTTTAGAGTCAACTTCATTATTAAATAATGGGAAATATTCAGTTTTTGGGTAAAGGACATAGATTTTCTTTCTTGTTATTTTCGTAACCAAACGCTTGAATTTTTCTCATCTTCAACATTTTTCGGTAACATAAAAATTAATGGTTCTAAATGCAAAATTATTCCGAAAACTAATTTTTTTGCAACAGAAAAAGAAATTTATTTCAATCGAATCTTCAGTTGTATTCATCACAGTTAGTTTTAAAAAACTTTCTTGTCTGTAGTTAAAGCTTCTTCCTTTACTGCATCCGAAGTATAATTTACTTTCGAATTGTGTTTCAGTTGGTGTCGTAATTAGGATTAATTACGAGAGGTAAATGAGATTTGGATTAATTAGCGCACCTAATGGAGTTCTAATGTGCGTGGGAAGGATGGATAGCGTTAAATTACTCAGAGAAAGTAATTAACTATCAACTTTGGCATTACTATTACATGCATTAATTTTCTTCAGAATAAATCTTTCAGTAATATAATATCAACACTCTAATTAACAAAATAAATGAACCAATCAAAAATTTATATGAATCAAAAGTTTACTTTACTAATCATTTTATACAAATAAATTTTTTTGTCCTTATCCTGTCTTGAAATTACAAAATTTTTCTTTGAATACAAATTAATAACGAACGTTTTTTAAATACTGCAGCCTTACTTTTTTAATAAGAAATAATTATTTAGCAATTTCTAATTAGTTACTGAATCCAAAATTTTTCTGACATTTTCTTTTGGATATTTCTCATTCCTTCTCTTATTAGCTTTCCTTGTAATGCCTGAACAATTAAGATCTGCGTTGTTTATGCATTATGAAGGAGAATTACAGCATAAACAATTCAGGTTCATGCGTTATCTCAAAAGAACTTTACGTAAAGTATATAAAACATTAAGATTCATGGGTTTTGGCTAAATGCTTGAATTTCAACACTGATTAGTAGTCACACATAAGATTGTGAATTAAGATTTCGTCCTGAACACCTCACACTTCGCTTTTGCTTCTCGGACTAGGTAGACTGCTTCTTTTTGCTTCTCCTTTTATCATTAGGTTATTTTAAAGCAGGAGACGTGAAAATGAGCAATGCTCTCACCGAGACCCAAACCTGCACGTCTCGAATATGCCCCGAGTATGCTACCGTTACACCACGAAGGCATGCTAGAAACAGGAAGCAAATACCTTACTAAAGCTATCAAGAAAATGCTATATTCAAAGTGCTATATTTTAGGAGAGCCACGAGTAGTGTGCCAGTTAATTGTGACCATAAATCCTAATTAAATTAAAATTATTGTGTTTAAATCTGCCTTGATTGCTAAGTTTTGTCTTCATTATGGATTTTCTGTATACTTCTATAGCTATCTAGGCATCAACTTTCTGTATTTTATTGCAAATATATGCATATTATTACATATATATATATATATATATATATATACTTTGGATATTAGAAATAATCTATTAAAAACTCTAAAAACTCTGTCATTTTTCAGCTTGAGATATTTTCTTAGTATTTAAAAATTATTAAGAATTTTTTAAAGAAAATTTCATATCTCAAATCAGTTTATCATTAATTCAAAAATTACTGAACTCGAGTAGAATTGATCGATTGGAATAGCCACTGTTCAACTAATAATTCTCGTAACTGATGGACAATCAAAGTAGGGCTGATCTTTCGACTTCCTTCCATCTGTTTATGTAGTGGCGGTAAAATGCAAGGAATCGAGATACGCTTCCCATGTGCTACTGTAATGCAATAAGTGGCTCATTTATTCAATAATTTTTAGTTTCTCTCATATAATTCTGGTCTAGAACAAATCAATTTTCCCCTATGTACGATAATCTTATCTAATTTTTCTCTTGTGTCTGGGTATATTATCATTTATAACAGTTCAAAATTATGTTCTTTCTTTGAGTAAGTCTGCAGGATTTTATGTTTAATAACCAGTTATCTTATCATTTTGCCTTTAATAGCATTTCTACTCTCGCCACCTCCTACCAGGATACAGATTAGTTTATGTATTTAAGCACAAATTTCTTGAGAGAGATTTGGTGGCAGCTATCGCTGACCGTCTAGCTATTTTTCCTGCCAGCTTTTCAATTACTTGAATACTTCATCCATGCTAACCGCAACTGCTCGCGTATGTTGAGATTGTTAATGCATAGTAACGCAAGAACTATTAATGCATAGTTTGAGTAACTGTTTAGCTGACTAACTGATAAAAAGGTTTATTTTAATTTTTTTTTCTTCTGTAAGATGGGGAGATAAGCCACGTGACTGTTTTCAAGAATCCATTAAGATTAACATTTAAAGTAGTTTGAATCTGTACAAGTCTCCACAATAATAAGCAGACTCAACAAAATCTATGATCTACTTTCATTCATATTTATCTTCTCGTGATATCTTAAATCTTAATTATCTGACATACTAGTATGAGATATTTCTCTTGCCTTCTTGGTATGCCTTCGTGGTGTAATGGTCAGCACACTCGGCGGGTATTCGAGGGGTCCATGGTTCGAGTCCCGGCGAGGGCACTACTCATTTTTCACGTTCCCAAAAAACACCTAATATTTCTACAGTAGCGCTTGAACTAAAACGTGGTGAATGATGATTATTCACCACCAGGATTTGGCAATGGGTCCCCTAAACCTCAGTCGCCCTTTAAAAGGGGGAGTATATAAGATATTTCTCCCGCCTTCTTGGCATGCCTTCGTGGTGTAATGGTCAGCTCACTCGGAGTGTTCGAGAGGCCCATGGTTCGAATACCGGCGACGGCATTGCTCCTTGTTCTTGTCTCCTGCTTCTAAATAACCTAATGTCTCCACACTAAATACGGAGAGATAGAAGAATTACATATTGTTGCGTGCGTGCGGATTCATAATAGACTGAATGCATAAGTTCGATAAAAAGTTAATTTATGTTAATTTATTCTTATCACAAGAAATATAACAGAACGCTGGAATTTTCCTCAGAGATATTCGTACAAGTGTTCACAATATCAGGCAGTAATAATCAGTAAATACGTTGAATAGAATGCAATTCACAGCCCATTTAAAGAGAAAGATCTCATCCCGAATTTCCAACAGTAACAACAACAGCTAACTAAACAAATGAGCTGAGATATTCTCTGCCTGACTTTTTATAGCTTTCAATCGGCCGTGTGATATAGTTCTAGCGTTTTCTGATTCTCGAGATTTCTGGAAATCAAAAACAGTGGAATTACGGTGACAGCTAACATAGCGTTCAATTACAATTATTATTCAATTTAAATATAAATTACCGAGATAACTTTTATGAAATGATAAATGCACGTGCTTCTGTATTTTTACTTTTCCGGCATAGCTTTCTCTTAATATTTGTCTCGTGCTGCATTGCACGGGGAAATACAGCAATTTTAATTCTTCTAAAAATATCTAATTAAATACAAAAATCGTAACAATATTTGCACCGAATCCCGAAGCAAGAGAGAGAAAAAATTAAATCTGAAGATGTTTGATCTTCTAAGCAGCTCTAAGATTTCTTCCTAGCGAGTGCTATTATCGGAATAATGTTACTTATGATCAAACGGTCAATCAATCCTCTTTAGGGTCAAAGGAGAATTGTCCATTTTGCCTCTTAGCATAATGTAACATTTAATCAGTTTGAGTAAAATTGGAATTTCACTGGAGAATATGTTGGTTAATCTCTCTCGAAGATTATTCAAAGAGGTTGCTAATAAGAATTTAAGTGTCAAAAATATTCATATAATGATTCCTAATCATCTGATTCACCCTAAACTAAATAGCACTAAATGTTTCACACTTAACTGTAATAAACTTACCCCTTACCCCCCAAAAAAAAACACTTTTATAATTTTAGAAATTTTTTACTTTTCATTTTCTTAAATGAACTCTTCCATTTTTCTGTAGGAAGGTACTTGCATAGCAATATGGCAGAGTGAAATTTTAAAAGTTCTGGAAATTCATATGTGTTTCAACCATAAAATCTCTTGAAACATATACGGTATCTATAGCTGAGTAAACCTTTACGTGAGTAAAATTTGGGAAGTATAAGAATTTCTAGGCATCGTTATTTATACTTTTAAGCTCGTTATAGTCTTAAACAATCATCTACAACACTAATGTAATGCAAAAACAGTATTCCAAAATACAAAACGATATACTTACAACGCACACAGACTGAAAATTTTATAAATGTATCGTTACATAATATCCTAAATTATCATAACACTGTTACGTTATTTTAATTACTCTAAAACACTAAATCGCCTGTAAAATAATATCAATAAATCATGAATTTTAATTGTACGTTCGAATAACCAAATAATTTATTATTAATTAATTAATAACATTTCCTTTCTGTGCAAGTCTTCATTTTAGTTCTTAAAAAATCATTGAAAATCATCACTGAAAAACTGTCGATGCACTGCAATCAACTAATACATAATAGAATCAAAAATCTAATTGAATCCGTTTTTATTCTTGATGCGAATTTAAGAAAGTATTGTAATTAAAACAAACGTGATCTGAGAGTTAAAGAAGATTATCTCAATCCCTTCACTCATATATCTTTTAAATTAAGGTAATACAAAAAACTTTTCAAGCTTTACTTGGATGGAAAATGGAAATAAACACCGGAAAATCAGTAGAAGAATTTAATGTCTCAATGTTTTAAAGTGTCCTTCTTTTTTAGGGAAAAATTAGAAACTTTTCGTTTGCGATTTTTCTTTCTTGACTCAATTTTCTTTGCTAAACGATAAAAAAATTTAAGTCCTAAATTATCGATCATAATTCGTATTTCGAAACTTTGCAAGCTATGTTGACATTAATCTTTTTTTTAAGATTATAACACTGAATGTAAGATGTCCCGTTAAAAATATACAAATTATGAAGTAATATACTAGAAACATAATACAAGAAAATAATTAAGTTGTCCGTATTTTTAAAGAATAAAAGGAAAAATAATTCTCTGTGTATTTTCTATTTTACACCTAAGCAATGTTTTAGTTCGCGTACAAAAGGAAGACTAGTTCTTCAGCTCCAGTAAAGGCTTCTATTATTTCCACTTCATTATAATGTTTCATGCAGATATCCCACTTTTATCAGACTGATGGTACAACTCCGGTGATTAGGTTACGTATCTTGTCAAGTACAGTAATAGCTTCCAAGAAATTAATTTTTCAGGTGGCACAAATTATAGCATAACTATGTTTATCGCATCACAGGTTGTGACTCCAGTTTGAGAAGCGTCATATTGGATAACGAATGATTTCTTTATGTACAGGGTGGTTATATTTGATGTTACCCTATGTAAAGACCATTGGTAGACCTATGTCATTGAAACTTTGTATATACGTTATACAGACTGTCTACTTCCATGCCTCTCAAATTAACTTCACCTTTTCGTTGCTCTGCGTTGGCAACACACTTTTTTGGATTTGTCTGCGATGAAATCGGTCGCTGGAACATTTTGATTTACATATATCATCATGTTATCCTATAATTTCTTATTTTCTTGTTCGTTCTCTGATGTTTTTATGTATTATTTTCGTTAATGAATAATATGAACAAAATAGAAGCGGAATTTATTAAAGTTATTTAGAAACAAAAATACGCTTTCGATTTCGGCGCCATTCTAACATCGGAACGCAAACACAGACCATGAGAAAAAGAAAATTGAAATAAAAAGTAATAGTTAGAATTTCAGCCACTAAGTCAGAGGAGGTGGCATGAAAGCCATAAAATAAAAATTAGAAATATATAAATTTATTTAATCACGTTTATTCAGCGTGTATTCCATTTGCGTCAATCAAGTCCAGAGAGTGTTACAAAGTGTTCAGTAGCAATTCGAAGATGTTCTTGGTCAGTTGGAGCAGCATGATATGTTATACTTGCTTCAGGCATAGTCCGTATGCTTCCTCCATAGACACGATCTTTTAGAAATCCGCACAACCAGAAGATACAGAGATTAATGTCCGGAAAACGAGTAGGCTAAGAAGTCGGGAAACTTCTCAAAATTAGCCGCTCTTTTCCAAAGTGGGTACTATGCAGTGCCTTCATTGGTCCGGCTTTGTGAGGTGATGCATTGCTTGTATGAAGACGGTAGTCTGTAAAATTTCTCCTTCTCGTACGGCAGGAATGACTTGTTCCTAAAGAAGTTCGCACTAACGGGCACTCGTGATGAAACGCCTCTGAGGGTGTTCTTGCACTAAGAGTTCTTGTTCTTCGCAAAGAAAAGGCAGCAAGATTGAAATCAGGTGTAAACTCACACCATACAATAATATAATAAGGATGCAGAGAAAGTTCATGCACAACATTAGGAGCTGCAATACACTATATGTGACAGTTTTGAGTATTACTGTTCTGCCCAGGGTAAAATGCGACTTGTTCGACCCCAAAGTATTCCAAGGCCAAGCATTGTCAGTGGCTATTCTGTCGGAAAAGCTAGGAAAATAAGAGTATTTTCACGGATCCGCAAGATGCAGCTCTTGCAGAAATTAGACCTTGTATGAATAGCACTTTACAATAAATCACAGAATCTTTCGTGCTGTTGACCAAGGGAGAAAGCCAAATCATATGACACACTCGAGCACTTGTTAAAGAATATTGGGAACCGGACGCTCTTTCGACCATGACAAAGATGACTTCTTCAAAACTTCATTTTAAATCCGTTTCATTCATCATCCTCACAGTGCACACAACACGCCAGTCTTCAAATTTGGTAATCATCTTTTTCCTACCTCGATAGGCTTTCTTCGTAAGCCTTTTTTTCCTACCTCGATAGGCTTTCTTCGTAAAGCTTCGATAGTGCAGCTGAAAATTTACCGCTTTTCTGATAAAACAAGTAATTGATCAGTAAAGCTTAAGCTTTCTTCTCTGAAATCATAGTGAAGAATGATTTTACGGCATTGACTACTGCTTTTTTAAATGCTCCAAATTTGCATACGATCCTTTCTGCACTGCATGAAATGTGTCATCTATTAGCCGAAATTTGCATTAATTTGTATTGTAGATTTCTGTTCCTCATTTCTCTTTCCAAAAAAAAACTGTTATGTAACGTATATACAAAGTTTCAATGAAATAAGTCTGCCAGAACGAGCTCTACGTAGGCGTAAGTAAAGTAACTTTAATTATAATCACCTTGTTTAAAGTATAATAAATGACTGCTTCCAAAATTGGTGCATGCAAAAGTGAGGCTTCAATTGAAGAAAATTTTGGGTTTCTCGAAACATTATAGCATACTCTTATTTCTATATTATTTTATCAGGCAATTTTGTCCTAATAAGTTAGGTATATAAGATAATAATTCTGAATATTTTGGAACAAAGTAATAGTATTTAATACTAAATTCTGAGTAATATGCAACTAAATTTTATTTTCTCAAAATCAACCAACTTGGTGTTTCCTGAATGCAATTATCTAAGTCATTTTTAGTTGGGGTTAAATGACATTTGCTGATATTTACTGAGCTCTTTTTTCATTTAGCTAGATAAAACTTCCAACTTAGGTTTTCATCTTTGTGAGGAAATTGCAATGTATTCAATATATGCTCTAACAAAATCCTTAATTGTCATAGACTGGTAGGTTTATTTCCATTACCGTATTGGTTGCAGTTCAAACCGAAACTATAGTTTTAAAATGATGTTATGGTAAACTAATTGCAAAGGAACATGGTTTTCAGGTTCATGCTTATAGCCCATTGCAGTTTTACATCCAATGTATTATATTGGTTTACATATCACTTTAAGCAATATAGTATCTTATCTTAGATTATTTAATAAAAATCTATTATGCATTTTGCGGTAAGCAGCATAGGAAAATCATTAGTAACTATGAAAGTCCACTTGCAGATGATTTTATGGCTATTACACATTTCACTTACTGAGCAATATACAACATGCGGTTGAATTCTACTACGTTTTGGGGTTTGCATACGACAGAATAACCAGTTTCATCTCTTTGAAGGATTTGTCAGTTTGATCATCTGCCTTGGATTTTTAAAGTTTCTGGAATACGATATGCGCGGTTTCTTTTCTCCCGATCAGTTTAAATTTTAAACAAGTCTATTTTTTCAATTTTTGCTTCACCTGTAAAAAGTGATTAGTTCTTTTTTATGAGATCCTATATTTGTTTCCGCTATTCATCCGTACAGTGTTCAGGATTTAGCTTCTAAAGAACAGTTCCTTTGTCATCATATTAAGCTCATAAAGTGAAATGAATCTCCCCAGATGCATCATCAGCATTTTCAGTTATAGCTTATAATTATTTACTTTAGCAATGCTTTTTAATTTTGCATACAAATGCTTTTTTCCTGAGGGAAATCGTTTACGATATGATAACCCCTGGAGTAATGCATCTTATAAGAAATGTTACGGATGAATGAGGAATAAACAAATGTTTATCAGTTGAACTGTCTAGCTTTATTTTGATCTTCTGTAAAGGGAACCTTCTGTAATCTCAGGGTATTCTATGCTGTTAAATTCTGTGCACATTTGTCTGTTTGTTTGTGGCATTATCTCCTCCGGAACGGAGAGGAATGGAATTTCCTGAGAGGTACTTCCGCATTCCAAAAATTCGTGAGAAACCATTTCGATCCTTCTCAACTTCGTATGACTTTAATAAGCCGAGATATTAATTCAAAACTCTGAAAACGCTAATTTTCGCCCTCGCGTTTCAGAGTGGCGATTATCTCGCACCCTGGAGATAAAAATTTGCTTTATTTCGAAAAGTGGTGCACTGCTCGCTTTCAGATCATAGAGTTTGTTAATAAAAATCTGTAAGTTTTACAAAATATGCAATAAAAATAGCATTGCCAAACATTAAATATATTATTATTATAAAAGTTCGTGTTCTGGCGTTGAAGAAAGCAAGCGACTTCATGTGACATCATTCTATGCGAAAAATCTTTCGCTAATATCTGTATTTTAAACAAATAGCTTCTGTTGGCAACATTTTTGTTTCAGATTGCCATAACTGACACGGTATGTTATTACCACGTTAATTCTTTTATTGAAATTAAGAGAAAGTTGTTTATTATATTAAATTTAAATCATTACTTCATATGCGTATGTGTTAAACTGAAGTGTCCAAAGTTTTTGTTTCCTGGTTTGGCAACAAAAATATTATTTACGAACTGGTTGTTGGTTGGAAAGAATGAACTGATTTCATTCATACTGAAGTGTTTTTATGCACTTTCTTTTCAAGTGTACGTAGAACTCATAAATTTTGCTTTGGTCGCAGCTAACAACTTTGCATACGGTACATTAAATTAATAGTTAATTTTATTTTCAGTTTTTCAGTACAGAGAACTTGAAAACATCGCTTTGGCGGCAGCCTACTCATCTGGCGGGCTTGCTCACTAGTAAAGTTTTAAGAAACAAAATACGTGAGATTGATTCAGTTAATGATGCTCAGTTAGTGCAGTTGTCATTTTAGGTTTCATTATAAAGATATAATGGCCGCTTGCTTTTATTAATATTCTCCTTTAGCTTTGCATTACGCTGATTTTTTGCTTTTCGCAATTGGATACTAGTTTCTATTTGACCTTTGTACGCATATTGGTCTTTGTACTATTCAATTATTTGCTTGGTTCAAAGATTTTCGTACGGCGCAAAGAAAGGAGATCGATATTAATGGAATCCAGATTCCAACAAACTGAATCCGTAACGGCCAGAATCATCTCTATTAAAATAGAGAATTTTTTCACCAACTCGGAAATTCATGATGAAGGCCCTGAGGAAAACAATCTAATCCGCTCAAAAGAAGCCCAGAATCGAACTTAACAACCTGAAATTACTCCTAGCGGAGCTGCAGAAACTACAAGATGATTCAACTCAAATTAAAACAAATGAAAGCTTAAAAGCTAATACCATCACTGTGAAAAATGGCCATTCCACTTCTCAGATTAATCAAATGCCCAAAAAACGCGCTTTTACTGATAGTGAGGGATTTACATCCCCTCGTAATTCTGTCAAAAGATCACTTGCAACTCCACTGCAAAATGAGATAAAACAATCAAATTAATTTCCAAATCTCAACCAAGACGACAGTATGGATGATGAAAATTCGGAGCAACCTACATTTCAAAGCAAAATTAACATTTCACCTAACCTGATTGATCATTTTAGTGGAAAGGGGGAAGTAATTAAGGAAGAAATGGAAAAAAATAATATCAAAAATAACCGCCTTAATATTAAAGTCGGATCATTAACTGAAAAGCTTTAAGAAATCGATCATTATCGTTTCCTCACTAAATATCTCCAAACTAGAGGAATGCAATTTCACAGCTTCAAGCTAAACTCAGAAAAACCCATAAAAGTTATTGTTTAAAAGCTACTTAACATTTCTAATCCGAAATTAATCCAACAGGAACTGATCAGTAAAAATATACCTGCTTTAAAAGTCAAGCAACTTACATCCGTAAGAGATGGCAATTTAATAAATGTTCCAGTTTTCCAAGTTGACTTAAAAAGATCCATAGAGGGAAAAGGAATTTACGCAATCGGAACCACCAGAGGCTTAGAATTCGCAATTGAAACTTATAAATCGAGACCGGAACCCTTGCAGTGCCATAAGTGCCAGCAGTACGAGCACTCACGGGAACTCTGCCACTATAAGCCTAGATGCCTGAAATGTGCACAATTTCACGAAACGTACACATGTACGCAAAAGAAAGAAGACAATAAACCTGCTACTTGTGCCTTATGTGGCGAAGCAGATGTTTCGTTCTACAAAGGTTGTGCCAAATACCCAACAAATATTCAAAAAGCTATTGAAGCTCCAAGAAACTAAAAAGAATCCTTAAAATCAGGAAACCAAAATAAATTCACGTCTCTACCAAACACCAAAAAACCAAATTGCTCAGAAAACGCTTCAGCCTTGTTTAGGAAAAAAACCCACCAAAATACTAAAGAAAATGAATTACACTTTGTTTTCTTGAGTGGATAAAAATTCAATTACAGAAAGTCAAAGAATTCTTTGCGAAATTCACAGCTGCCAAATTTATTATGGGTTAACTTGAAATAGGAATTTCCGCAGTAAACTATTTTTCAAACGTTAGTTTTGATTTCTAGTCTATTAACATTAAATTAGCAAATGCAACTTTTTAGTTTAATTCGCTTCAAATGCGGTATTTTATCCTCATCATCATCTCTGTAAATATTCATCAGAACTTGTAAAGCTTACTGTTGACAATGTATATATTCTGCTTAATCAATACTTCTTAAAGTCAGAGATTTACGTCTGGCAAAGCTAAAAGGACTTTGTGTTTTTATTTTATCTTTTAATATTACTTAGTGTTTATAAACTCATGATTTTTCGTTTTGTATTTGCGCTTCTGTGCGATGATGCACTTTATAAATAGTGCATCTTATTTTTGAAAGCAAATGTTAATGTGGTACAATTATTAGTATACTGGTCAAAACTCTTAGTAGCTGTATGCCAGCAATAAAGTGATGATACCTGATACCTGAATGATGCTGAATTGAAATATATAATCAGAGTGTTTCTATTGAGGAAAGAATTTTAAGGGAAAAAAAATGAAATTGTGCCTTATAATAATTTTTTATATTCAGTGAGACAGAAAATTATCTAAAAGTTCAAAACATGCAAACTTCTGTTGTTTTAGGCTGAGAAATAGATCTTTCCAAGACCTACCAAATGTGATTAAGCAATTTAAATTTCCAAAGGCTTTAGATTCTAGACTCAATATCGGAAATCGCTTGATCTTATTCATCTTTCCAAGATTCGTAAGGGCTAAACTTAAATTTGAGGGCAAAATGTGAACTTTGATGATATCATGTATTCCATGGCTTCTAATGATTTTAAGATGGTCCTAATTTCCATTAATTCTGTACCTAACATTTCTCCTACAAATTCTCACTAACATTTTCGAAAGTCTGCTGTGTAAATTTTCCAGCTAGACCCAACTGCTGTTTAAGTGTGTAATTAATAAGTAAGTTATGATTCAATAAAAGAATAGCTTTTCCTTGTAATGCCATAAGTTGTGTAAGGAAAGCGGTTTTTTTCTTATGTAACTCTGGTAATTTTTATTTACTGTGAAAGATCTGCTTGTCTATCTTTTGTATGAAATCTGGTAAGTAGTGACTGCACAGAAGGCTTAAAAACTACCCTTTATTACACTCTTAAATTATTTACAATGCGTCAACTCGACGCTAACAAACTGCGCCTCTGCTTGGATGGTAACTGAAACAGTAAGAACTAAACTCAAAATTTGAAGATATTAATAAAATTACGCTACACGGCTCAGACTATCCCGTTTCCTAACAGAGCGTTGATAAATTTTGTGGCAGCAAAGTAATAGCTGTTACGCCACGTTTAACCAGCAATAACTGCTAAGTTATTCCTAGCAAGCACAAAGTTTTCCCAGACTCTCTAACTTTTCCTTCTAGAACTTAATACTTAAACCTTTTCTTCCACTGGTAGAATTTGCATTAATTCAACCGCGCTACCAAATTTAAATATTCTGGCACTGATAATTAGGGGAATGAAGGCTTATAGGAAAGGACTTCAAATTAAATTTAACTGGTTATTTAAAATTTAAAAGCATCCCTACAGTTGTCCGTGCCAGAATTTAGCAGGCTCGGATAAAGGTCCTTAAAGACCTATTACTAACTGTTAAATTCTACAACTAACTGGCCCTGAGCCCCGCTTACATAGAAATACTAAAGTTTAAGTTATAACAGAAAGAAATCTTTTCCTCTTTGCTCCGCTGAACTTCCTTCATCATCTTTAGCTGGCATTCAGTCATGTTCTTCCAGTCATCTGGTAGGAATACTTATGAATACATGTTTCTGTCCAATATTAGGTAACACTTTAAGTTTGCAATACAATTATATTGTTGTTGCTCATGCTCACTTGTCTGACAGAATCAGCCTAAGCCTACCAGAAATCTCGTGTCAAGGAGCGCTAGATTACGCCTGTCGTTGGCCACACAGCCCTGAGCTCCTAACAGGTGACAGTACGGTTCGGCTCAGTTACGCTCCCAATTTTGATGAAGAGCACCCCGGGGGGGACGGATCCAAGGGTCTCCCACCCCTCTCCCCTTCCACCAAGCCGCATGAGAGGACTTTCGGCTCGCCGCATATTTAAAGTACCGCCATGCCGCACCGACACTATACATTTACAGACATCCATGCCTTCTCCGGGATTCGAATCCGAGCCCTTCGGCACGGTAGTCAGCGACGCTAACCACTATACCGGTTGGGCGGCACAATACAATTATTCTTTTATTAAGTTTCTAACCCTTTTGCATTTATAGTAGATTTCTCAATTTTCCGAACATTACGGTGTTTTCGGGTCACAATTACTCATTTCACGTTCATTCTTAAATTTTAAACTTAATCCCCTTTTTGGCTCTCCACAATGTGTGGTATAAACGCAAGTGTAAACTGTTACAGTGAACAAACATTCCACCTAACGCACATCAAACTAGTTAGCACATAGCAACCTTCTTACACCCTAAATTCAGTTCTTGATTCTCCATGAGTTAATAAACATGAAAATTAACTAAAGTGTCGGTGGAGAGCCCTACAAAACACATGCATAGCAAATATTTTCCACATTCGGCTTAAACACACGCAAGCATTCGCTCAAAATCGCGTGATTTGACTTTGCTAACCTTTCGTTTGAGTGAACTCAATTGAATACATTGAATTTTAAATGCATTAACTTTACATTTTGAGGTTTTAGCACTAAATGCCTATTATTATATATACTAAATGCCTATTATTATAAATGCTCTTTTGAGCTTTAAACCTTCACTAAAAGTATAATTTACTTTAACACAACAGATATTTTCACATTTTACAAACAAATATTTTTAAGACAATAGAGAATAAAATGAAAATTTTACTTGAATGAATCCTCTTTTCGCCAAAAGGGCAAACTTAAAAACAAATTTCCGTTAACAGTATTAATACGAAGCTGTTTGTATTAGGCCAGATCTTTTGGGGCATTAACATAGTCTATCTACAAACAAAACCGAACTACTAGTTCTTTACCTTAATATTAAATTTCTACAATACACTATAGCTTTGTGCTTTTGCCAAATAAAACTAAAATAACTTTAGTACTCAATTGAGGCAATGGATTTTACAAATGCATATGTACAATCACCAATGCTTCTTGGTTTGTGAGAAATTATATTTTCCACAGGGACTTAAAATTTGAATATGCTGACTCATATATCTCGAATTCCTCTCAAAATAACTCAGATAATTAAATCTCAGAATAACTCTGAAATTTCTGATTTCAAAAAGGTTCAGGGCATTTTTAACTATGATGAATTTGCTAAAAGCCTATCAAAAACCGAGAAATACCTTTCACAGTCATTGTTGGTAACATAGAATTATTGCTGTTTCTTGTCCTTAACGCCTAATAATTGACGTCCACCCTCTCGGCACGAGCAATACACACCTAATTTTCTTACCCGTAATTTCACTTCTGAGCTAAAGCTTGTTGCCTTAGAGCATATACTAATAAACAAGAAATGGTAATTATGTTACCGAATCTTGTTATATTTCAATCTCGACATTTCAATAATTAAAATATTTATAATATTTACAGATGCACAAGAAATTAATATTCTTTTGCAGTATCTCAAAATCTTCCCTTCAAAAATACTGCTGTTAGACAAAGAATAATGAAGTGCTTTTCCACAATGAAGTTAACCAATTTCATACTTCAGCTATCTTCTTAAAAATTACTTTATGCACTAATTCGATAACTACTGTTCGGAGATAATTATAATTTACCTGTCTGCTAATTGTCGATTACACGTAGATACAAGTACACCAGTTGTGCATGAGAATATCAGATACAACAATGTGAAGATTACTTACGCGACTGTTTAGTAAATAGTTCAGTCTAAGTTGCCAGAACCTTTCAATAAATACAGCATTGGGTAGTATCTGGCTCGATCCTAAACTATTTCTACTTAATTAAGCAAATTTAACTATAATTGTGCTTCTGAAATAGAATTATTATTAAGGTTCAGTTTGAAACATGTTACAGTAAAATTTGTTTTAGAAACGCGTCTACGAAATTTATCGAAAACAATTTCAGAAGAAAGTTAATACTATTCAGCCTTTCAAAAGCAGGAAAAGCAGGAAACCTCTGAATTTCTGCTTCCAAAAGATGTTTACGTTTTCGGAAGATAAGCGCTTAAATCTCTCCTAAAGATACTTGGAGGATCAATTTTAGCGGCGGCGCTCGCTGTTATCATCGTCACGACAAAATATTATTCATCAGAGTTATGTAAATAAGCCGCAGCTTCAAGGTCCCGCTGAGCTAAAATGACATCTATGTTTAGACGTAATTTTGCTGCTGCCACTTTCACGTACAGTAAGTGAAAGTGAGCTTTTGCAAGATAAACATCGCATTAAAATGGATTAATATTGTAAATAAAAGTAATGTCTGGGTCTTATTAAAGCACCTGAAGAAAATACTTTTGTATAGTTTAAATAAAGAAAATGCAGTTCAACATAATTCAAATAGCACGAATAATAAGCTTTATTAGTGCTATCCCTGCGGATGCACCTTGGGAAACATTCTCGCTGATGAGCTTTCTCGAAGAATGCTTAGCAAGCAAAGAGCTCAAAAGTGTTGAAAAAAACATTTTTTTTTATTAAAGCATTTTTGAATCTCTAAAAGATGGCTTACTTTAACATATAAAATCCCATAATAAAAAGAAGAATTCAAATCTTAAATTTCAGTAGGAAACAGTTTGTAAGATATTTGTTTGCTTTCCTTATAATTATAGACATATATATATATATATATATATAAGTCATAGTTCCTGTTGGCAACATAGCGTGTTGCTAGCAGGAAGGCGTAAGCGAAAAAGAACGCAGCAGTTCAAAGGAAGCAGGTAGGAAGTCGATAGTTTCAGTTCGAGTTAGAGAAAGTTTTGGTTTACAATTATTTGATTGGGCAGGAGGTATCTGCATTAAAATGACACATAACATGGAAAGATTTCGAATTTGGGAGAACAGATGAATTTAGGGGTAAGGCACCAAATTTAGAATGTTAATTTTGAGGTTGCCATTTATTTTTTTAAAGTAGCTATCATATATATCAGCCTCTTTTCCCTATAAATAAGCCTCCTTTTTAATTTACAGTAATATAATGAAAGTGAGATATTGTACACAGCTAAAAAACAGGGGGGACAGTTCTATATCTCCCGTTCCACTGGACCGATTAACGAAATTTAGATTACGTTTTCCATGTCTCGAAAGCGTGATGTAGGATATATATTAGATTTATATATAGCATTGTTCTAACATAGGTATTTTGTCACAAAATCGTACCTTCTTCTGAAATGACATGCCATTTTTTTTCCGTATTTCGATTCTATGACTCAAATTATGCCTTGTAAGATCTCGCTGGCCCAACTTGTCAGAAACTGGGGCAGTGATTGATACTTTGTGTGAATTTACACAGAAACGTAAGAAGGGGTTAGAACCCTTTTTATTTTTATCTTTAAAATGACAGATGCGTCTACTTGACGCTCACAAACTGCGCCAACCCGGCGGTAAACTAAAACAAAACGTAAAACTAAAAGTAATGATTAGATGAACAAATATCAAAACATTACTGACGAGGCTCTCAGATCCTAAACTAACCGCGTTTTTAGTTACCGCTGAGATTTAGCAAGATTTCTGATTAAACAGTTGATAATTAGCACTTTTGCAAAACTAGGCACACAGGCCGACACGCGCTGATCTAAATTCTACCGAGGAATCTCACTACCGTAACTTCAAAGCAAGACTCTCAAACTCTGGTTTCGTCTACTATTTAATTCAATTAGCTTCCGCTAAATTTGAATAAGCGCGTGCCACTACAATTTGCATACTCTGGCACGGGCATTTCTAGGGGAAAATGAAGGCTAAACAGGAAAGATAAATTAACTTAAAATAAATGTTAGTTAAAATAAATATAAACCCTACAGACCAAATATTAAACTTTATAAAATTTGGTGCGAAATTTACAGAGAAATTCAAAAATTTATCTTGGCGTATTTTTTTCAGTTTGCGCCAAGAATAATTCACTTAGCGAACTTCTTAATATATAGCAACCTATTTTCCTTTCCCTTTTTACATTGTGCGCGAGAGGAAAAAGTCAAATTGTTCCTACTTCCAAACAATTTTAACAAAGTGTCTAAACCACATTTGATGATTTATCGCTTTTAACAAATATACCAAATTTCAAAACACACTAATATGTAAATTCACGTGTATCTTCAGCAGTGGCGGCTCGTAGCTAAAATTAGTGGGGGTGCTGTTCCAAAAAAATTAAACCTTTGTTTTAAACCTGTGTAAAGGGAAACAAACATGTATAAAAAGAAAATTATTTTGAAACTTCCATGAAATTTTACAAAAGAAAAATAAACATTTCTTAATTACTTTAACTTAAATTGTTACAGTTCAAGCTTTATCTATTCATTTAAAAATGAAATCCATTCTTCTTGTTTTAATTTGAGCGAAGAGATCAATAATTTTCTCCTTGATCTCTGGATGACAACTGAGGAAATTTTTCTATATTGAAAGCATTGCAAGCGCATGAAAACGAAAGCTCTTGAAGTTCACTTACAGTCGCAGAATTTATTACTTGAGGATGCAAGGACATGGTTAAAGTTTTCTGTAAAATACAAGAACCGAAAAAAAAATGAATGAAATAGAATAGCTGAAAAATAATCTAACCAAGAATATGGTGTATGATTTTTAAACACAGCACACGCGTAGTAAAAAAAAGAACCAGCTCCCAGCGACACTCCAGATTCGGCACTGCAAAAGCGACAGTGCTCTCTCCCTCTCAGCCTCGTACGCTGCTTCCTAAGAGCGCATGCGCAGAACAGCCACATACCACACGCGCGGAGTAAGAAATAATCACTTTTCCAGAATTTCGGCACTGCAAGAGCGACAGTGCTGTTTTATCTCCCTGGCTCGAGTGCTGCTTTCTGTGCGCGCTTGCGCAGAACAGCTTTGTGAAGCGCAGTTCCCTACAAAAACTTTCGCACCTTTTTCATAAACTGGAGGATGGCTACTGACATTAAGTTTAAGGATTATATATTGTAGAAGTATAAAGAAAGAATTAAAGAAAAAAGAGCTCATTATATTAAATATTAAAAATAATAATAAGGGGAACAGGGGGGCTGCAGTTCCACAGTGATTATTACGAGCCGCCACTCATCTTCAGAAATCCTGAATAAAAAATTCTAATTTTTTGCAGATGTACTTGGAAATACATCTACTTTAAGATGATGGTAAACATTTTATAGATTATAATTCAAAACGTTTTTTGAAAAATTTCTAAAAATTATTTTAAAATACAAATTTAAAAAATAAAAAAAATATAAAAATCTGAAAGATTTCAGATTTTAAATTACGTCCAAAAGCGCGTTTTTTTAACGTTTCGTGTGCTACCTTTTTTTATTAAATATCATGTACTACGTACTCAAACCATAAAATTCAGTTCAAAATCAATATCGCAAAATCAGTTTAAAATGAACATATCTTTAGAATTTCCGTAAGTCTCCTGCGCTGGAGATAAAAATGTTTTTTTTTTCGGACAGTGTTGCCATTGCTCGCTTTGAAATCATTTAGTTTGTTAATCAGAAATTCGTTGAAATGTTACAAAACATAAAATCGATAATAAAGCAAATTTCAAATTCAAAATTAGGGCTTCCAGATGCCCATATTCGCAGTAGGATTACGTCATTCAAAATTCGATGGCTCTAGGTTTTATCACAATGCGAGAAACATGCATACATTTATGCAGATTTTTCATTTTTTTAAATTTAATGCAGAGCGATAACATTTAGTGGCAACAATTTGAAAAGTGAAACGGGCATTCAGAGTGAATCGACGCAAAATCGCAAAACGAAAGTAATAGTCCTTCGGGACTAAATCCCTTTGGACTAATAAATCATAAAAAATGGGAGAATTTGATCTGGAATGAACCTAAATTTCGAACTGTGAAAGAAGGAATCAAGTAAGTTAATAAAAAAGAGATATTAATGAATACATACCAAATTGAATTAACATTGAGGAGCTAAAATTTTGAGAGCTATTTTTTTAAAAACTTCTCATGCCATTTTTACAAAACTTGGCAGTTTGGCATAATTTGAGTCGTAGAATCGAAATATGGAAAGAAATTGGCATATCATTTCAGAAAAAGTCCGATTTTGTGTCAAAATACCTATATTAGAAAAATGCTATGTATAAATCTAATACATATCCTAGGTCGCGTTTTCGAGACATGAAAAACGCAAGTTGAATTTCGTCATTCGGCTCAGTAGAACGAAAGATGTAGAACTTTCCCGCCCCTCTTTTTTTTCACAGTGTACATCTTATAGTATATATATACATCTTTACATCTTATAGTATATATGTCTCACTTTCATTATATTACTTTAAATTTTAATTTACAGTAATATATACATCTTATATTATATACATAATTTGTTAAATAGGAGGCCCCGAGTTCATCATTAACATGAAGGTTCTAGATAAAAGGAAAACACCTATATGCACTGATGTATGATTGTAAAGGATTACTATTACGTGCTATTCCCTTCTTCATATGGTCTATAAAAACTATACGTGTAAATTAGTGTACCGGTTAGTGACTGGGTTGTGACTGAGGATTTTTATACCAGTGGTACTATCACCCGAACAGTGTGCTAGTTCGTGAAGGTTGACTGCACTAAGCCGAAACTAATGTGTGGGTTCGACTCTAATTGTAATATATCGTCTTTCCCTCCTCCCCCTTACGCAGATAGCCCTCGCATATTTTGCCATAATTAAATAAACCAAACCAATTTTTCTCTTCCCTTTTAGGTATAATACAGTGGTGCACCTTGAGCAGAATTTTCAGTGAGGCGGCGAAATGACTGATGGGTTCGAAAGTAATTCCCGGTGAATGTTTAATTACTAGATATTCTTTGACGGAAAAATGAGTGGGATATTTTTATGAAAAACTGAAAATTTGTGAAAAGCACAAAATTCTTTTAATATCACAATTCAGTACAATAAGTAGTAGCAACTTTCTTTCTTTTCGCCATTGACGGAACAGCTTGCCCACTGGCTTAGGTGCTTTTCAGACTGTTGGATCCCGTCGATGGAATTTAATATATATATATATATATATATATAAAGAGCTTAGTAGTGTGTCCTCCTGCAATTAAGTAGTGTGTCCTGCAATTGACCACGTTAAACGGGGAGCATTGAAATAATGACCAGAACATGGAAAGAAGGTGCATGATGGGGACTGCTGAGACTAAGAGGAACACTTATTATGGTACATGTTAGGTAAACAGTTATACAGTTACGGTACATGTTGGGCATACACTATTGTGGTACATGTTAGGCATACAGGTATATTAAAGATATGCTATATAATCAGGTACAGATGCAAAGATGAACAAATACATTGTACATGTTAGGCATACACTGTTATGGTACTTGGTAGGCATGCAGTTATATTAAGGAAATGCTATATAATCAGGTACAGATGTAGAGATGAACTAATACATTACAAATTGTGGGATACGTTAAAAGAGTTCTGGATTAATCATAAAATTAAACATAATTGGAAATAAAACAAGGAAAATAATAATAATAATAATAATAATAATAATAATAATAATAAGTAAGACATTAAGTAAATTAATAAATGTACAGAGCGGGCTACTGACGGCACGGTGTCCAAGAAAAGAAGTCACTCCAGGCTGTCAGCAATGCTTTTAGCAACGGTAGTGCAGTCTCTAATGCGGCTGAGCGCATATTTATTCTTCATTGTGTTCTTGAACCATGCCGGCATATTGATTGCAGCTGGTCTTTTTAAATGTGAATTCGCTGTGTGAGGGCAATCAAACAGATAGTGATCTGGGTCACCAGTACTCCCACAAATACATTGGTCACTGTCTCTTAGGCGAAATCTGTGAAGATACGACATATATGGGCCATGCCCTGTCAGATACTGTGTGAGGTGCAAGGAGCTGCTTTTTAAATTCTGGTTAACTTCTGGTTGGAAATCATACAGTCTTCTGCCTGTGGTGCTTGTCTCCCAGTAGTTTTGCCACTTCTTCATTAGTTCACATTTGAGTGCAGTTTTCAGATATGAATGCGGAAGGGGCACAACAAACAACAATGCTACTCACATGGGGTTCATTGGCTGCGCCTTTCGCAATCATATCCGCTGCTTCATTTCCTTTGATCCCCGTATGGGCTAGAACCCGTTGAAGCTTGGGCCTCAAACTTGCAGGACTCGAAATTAATAATTTTTGTATGTCTCTGACAATGGGAGGCCTACTCCGACCGCCCTGGATGGCCTGTAGGCTTGACGTAAATTACTTTATACCCGCCATTATTAGCAATAAAGTCCAGAGCTGCCTTTAGGGCTGTAAGTTCTGCCAGAAACACTGAGTTGCTGGGGTGAAGCTTCTTAGCCGAGGGATGAATTATGTGGTCACCCTCCATTGCACACCAGGCACTGCCAGTCCCGAGTTCTCCTTTGGAACCATCAGTATACTATACGGCTAAGGATTGC
This sequence comes from Stegodyphus mimosarum, assembly GCA_000611955.2. NCBI lineage: Eukaryota > Metazoa > Arthropoda > Arachnida > Araneae > Eresidae > Stegodyphus > Stegodyphus mimosarum. The sequence goes on from KK118633.1 coordinate 153,026, forward strand.
AATGCACTTTGAGGATTACAGTTTGCTTCGATATCGAAGTCTGCAGGGTTGCAAGGAGAGTGGGCAATGTGATTCTCGTAGTCCGATACATAAGTCTTACTCCAATAGTAATGTCTTCTTTTAGTCTGATCACTCTCACCGCAATACTCTCGCTCTGTACTATCAAGTGCAGGGGCGGTAGCCCAGCCAATACATTTAATGCAATGGTAGGAGAGGTATGGAATCCTGCAGATGCCCAGAAGAAATGGTCTTTGCGTGTAGTTCAATGCATGTTGCATTTTAATCGTGACATTGACGTCCCATATGGAAACGCCATGAAGAGCTATGCACTCAGCGACTGAGGCATACCATATTTAGTAGTAGCAACTGATAAACATTCAGCACGATATCGGTAAGTAAGTTTTTTTCATACGTCACATGACTGAGCACCTCGAAATAATGAAAGAACAAACCGCGATTTACGTCAACAATCGTGTAAAGTTTGTATTGTTTTAATTCGGGTATCATATGCTTGTGTCAAGTTCTATCTCTTTAATTTGGCGCTCTCTGTCCTGAAAACTCCCGAAAACTTGAACATTTGGGTTTTTCAGCCATTACTATGTAGTTCTAAATATTTTTAAAGTCCTGTGTTTTAATTTATAGTCTTGCTAATCCTTAAATTTAGCTGCACTGTGTAGCCCTTCAAAAGTTCATCTAAGCAGTTACAATGCACAAAAAATAGTTCTAGTAATAATTATGAGCAAACTCAAATCATTATTTCAAAAGTCGGAGTAGCTGAAAAGGTTAGGCAAAAGAAAATATGTCGATACGCCATATGAATACTATAAGATCGGGAAATCGGGAACATGAAAAATCAAAACAGAAAGATCTTTAAGCTTTGGACAGAAAAGTTTAAAGTTACGAAAACTATGAAAGTTGCCAGTCATTCTTAAACTCTGGTATTATAAAGTAGGGATCTTGTTTATAAATCAGACCAAATCGTTTCATAGAGAATAAAATTAGACTACAGTTGTGAATACTCGAAAGAATAGTTATAAAAGTTTGAACTAAGATTTGGAATTTCAGTTGAGAATGTATGCGAAAACAAACGCAATGTTGATACGGAGACTGCAAAAAAATGTGTATAGTTTGCGTAAAGGGAATCGTTTATTTAGAACAAGTGTAGAATGCTGATTTTGCCGTATGTTTTAATAAGCCCTTAATGTTGTGTAGGAAGTTTTTTGAATATATCGTATTCAAAATGGTTAAATACGATTTTTAATTCTGTATTAATCCAAATCCTTTTAATATATCAAATACCGCCGAAAACATTGCAACCCAGATTCAGTTTAATAAAAACAATCTAGAGTCCTTAAGGGTGCACCCTGGTAGAGAAATAAATAAGATAGCATACAAGTCGCAATTTCATTAATTAATATTCCTTAGGTTCACATTAAACATACATAGGTCAATATCTGAGGTGTGAAATTCATTAAATTTGTAACAGTCATACAAAATTTAACTTGGGCTAATCAGGATTAAATGAGAGTTCTTCATTAAGATTACACATTCGTTACTACAAGCTAGGAAGAAGTAAAAAGTACTTACGAGGGCACACATAACAGACACGGTAGAGCTGCGTTTAAAATTCATGATTTTAATCTTACAGTCGTTGCTAAAATAAAAGAAATCGCATTCGTGGCCACGAAAGCATCACACAGACCGTCGCACTATCTGCGCAATCGAAACGTCAGAACCGAGTCTCGAATTGAAGAGTTCATTCCTTTCCCGTCATCATACATTAAATACTAGTCTCGAACAGCATTTCTATTGATCACCATTCAAAGGATAATCTGTGTTTCGTCACATAATCGTTGTCTTGTTGTGCTCAACAGGTCGCAGACAGGAACATTAACACAGCACAGATCGTCGCACCTCCATTTCACGGAATTTACACATTCCCATCTTTCTCCTTCAATTATACCTAAATAAAAGTCTTGAATGACAATTCAATGCACATTAAGCTACAATTCAATTCATCTGATCATCATGCGCGAAGCCCAAATACCTTCCCCAAATTTTCCTTCAATATATTCTCGTTAACCATCACTGCCTACTCCGATCTCTGTCGTATTTCCACAGCTTTTTATCTCATTTATCATCTTCATTCTCCTCTTTTTCCCTTCTTGTCCTTCATTTTCGCTACACTCTCACTTAGCTTTTTCCTGTCTTTTTCTAGTTCTCGTTTCACCGCTCCTTCCCATTTTTTTTCCTCTTAGCATAGTTTTCCTTTGCCTTCTTCCTTTGCCGGCAATATTTTTACTATTTAACTCTTGACCAATTTATTAACCCAAACTGACTCTTGACATGACCATGTCTCACATGATCTTAAATCATACCGCATGTCCAACCCAATTAGAAGACTGTGACAACTATAATTATGCACCGCATTTTCCTTTTTTGCCTAGAGAAAAGAGACTAGCGTCATTTTTTGTTCTCCTCTGGACTTCAGGAGATCCTAAGGATTAGACTAAACGACTCTAAAATAATACAATAACAGCAAGAGAAAGTCTGCATACAGTTTACTTTTGTAAAATTTAATGCCAATTTAAATAATAAAATGGCATCGTGCTCAAAAGTGAAGCCTTTTTTCAAAGCTACCGCAGTCTTGCTTCCTACCATAAAATTGGTCATCATCTTTCTTTTAATTTTACCTTCTCTGTTTTTCCGATAATTCGCACGCAAGGAAGCCTTTCTTTCAAAGCAAAGTCCAGTCTTCTCAGTAAGCTCTCACTTCTCTTAAAAGATTTAGGTTCATTAAGCGACAGGACAACATTATCGTTCTGCTGCGGACACGGAAAACGACAGGATCCTTTACTCACAATCTTTTCATTGATATAATCACACCCAAAATTACTTGTTTTTCCTGTTATGGAATTGAAGAAAGTGTAAGAATCACAAATTGCTACGTAACATTAATTAGAATACTTTGGCACCCATACAGATCAGTGGTCAAAAACAAACTCTCAATTTTTGCAGTGGTACGGAACAAAGCCACAGTAGGTGTGTTCACATTAAGGCTCTTAAATGAAAGAAATATCTTCCCTTTATTTACATACTACGGTAATAAAAATAATGAATAACATAAAACGTTTCATTAAATAGTTTGAAAATTTATTTTAAGATTGAAACTGGAGCCTAATGTACTCTTATGTGTAATAACACAATTCTGTGAATTTGGCATGAAATAATTCCAAATAACTTTAAAATTCCTCGAAAGAGTGAAGGCTATATGATAGTCATTAACTTCTGCTTGAAATAAAATTAAGAAAACCACATTATAGAATGACTGGAGCAATCTATGGCAAATGATTCAAGACAATGAAAAGAATGAAAGCCATTTTTCTGAATTCGGAGTTGATTTTTGATTTAGTTGTCTAACTGTATATCTAATACAAAGTATTTCGAAAAAATCAGAAAACTTTCAGTCAAAATCCTAGAAGAATGTGTAAGATTCATAATAATCTGCCCATTTTTTATCGGAGAACAGATTAAGAAATCGTAGAGATGGTTCAGTTAAGGAAGAAGAAAGGGCACCATCGTAAAGAAAATATAAAAAAGGAGGAATAAAAAGAATTTGTGTAGACTACAACAGTTCATTCATAACGCTACTAAGGTCCTTTCTCGTGTATATGAACCAGTTTCCGTTACAAAATCCTCCATGAATCCATCCCTCCACTTAGACAAATAGCCCTCGACTACTTTGCAATACTCAAATAAAAGAAAAAAAAACAAAGTTTCTTCTATTGCAGAAAAGCCACTTCTATGCACCTTATGTGCTGCAGTTACAAGTACGTGTATCGACTGGATATAAACACTTAGATGAATCTATGTAATCTAAAGACATTATTTTGACACTGCAGTTTAAGTTACCCAGTGCACGCCTGTTCTATAGCGTCACTTCTAATTTTTGACTTCATGGCCAGTGCTATACATGGAACAATACAAACCCTTTTTAGAAGCATTAATATTTTTTTATTGCTTAAAAGGGCTGTTACTCTCGAAATGAGATTTTACGTCTGTTCGGTATAAACGGCAATCACTTTTCAAACTGTTGCCACCAAATATTATAGTCATGTATTATTTTTAAAGAAATTAAATTATGAAGAATCTGCATCTGTGTATGTTTATTCCTCGCACAGTGAAAACATACGGTACCTAGAGCTATCAAATTTTGATAAGATAGTCCTCCACAAATATGCGCATCAGGAAACAAAAATTTGGAATTTGGAATCTGTTTTATTATTTATTTCATAGTTTATAAACCTTTCATGAATTTTTGAATAACAAACTCAACGATCTTAAAAGAGCAGTGACAACACTGCTCGAAATAAAACATTTTTATCCCCCAGCACGCGAGGAATTTCTATTCGGAAAAAATGAAAGACATTTCAATTTTAATTAACAAACTCGGCTCTCTGAAAGCAATGTATTGCAACGTCTGGAAATAAAATATTTTTATCTTCCAAACAAAAATGCTTAGCAGGAGTGAGGAGTGAGAGATTCAGCTAGAGCTGGTAGACTGCGAGCTGAGTTACAGCCTAAAAAAACCTTAACCAAACCTTTTAGGCTACCGTTAAAATCTGAAGCCTTTCAGACTCTTTTTGGCATTTTTTTTCAGTTGCGCATTACTTATAAGTTGCACATTTTTTTGTAAATTCTCAGCATTTAAACTACAATATTGTTAACTACTATATCAAGATTTCTAAAGTTGCCTACAGGAAATTTCTATCGTAAATTAAAAATGACAATTTTTATAAGAAAAATAAAAACTAAACATTTTGAGTTCTAGATATATGTTACATCCTTTGATGCAATTTTAACTGGGGAACAAAAATTTTAAAAGGCCAATTTGGATGTTAATTTCGTGCGAAGTGTATTAAAAAAATAATATCCTTGCGAAAAGTAATTTAAACAAAAACCTGACATTTTCCCATTTTGTGAAAAGTCGTTAGAAAGAATTCTAACCTTGACTTATTTAAAAGAAATATTTTCAACCTAATAAATAGAAACTATAAAAGGTGATCTAATTCGTCGGTTTCTTTTATTCTCTTCCCCCATGGTTTCACTTTTACTTTGAGATGAAAACAAACTCTGTTACTCTTAAAATTTCTTTTAATACGAATTTTACTTCTGAAACCACTGTCACCTAAACACACGTTTACCTAATTGGAGGAAAACAAAAATGTAAACGTAAAATTTTAAATGATGAGAGAAAGGAACCTTATTTTAACATAGATTTTAATGCAAGAACAAAAGAAAAGAATTTAATAAAGATTAAAGAAGAGAACAACTAAATTATAAAAAATAATCAGTGAAGGGAGCAAAGAAAACTGAAAGTTAGCATTATCTATCGACGAAAAAAGAAATTAAACATAGAACAACTAAGGTATTCCAGCAGTTTTGAAAGCTTATAGGAAAGCTGATTTGAATTTTATATCAAGAACTAGTCCCCGAGGAAATGATCGTCCTTAACAGGAGTTGAAATCTTTTGTTATTTCGTGTATTCAACCATATTATATAAAAACAATTTTAGTTTTCTTATTAGTTTACAAGGCATTACTTTATAAGGCATTTGCCGCCCTTTAAAAGGGAGAGTATATAAGGTATTTCTCCCGCATTCTTAGCATGTCTTCGTAGTGTAGTGGTCAGCATGCTCGGCATTGGGGTTTTTCTCATTCAAAGGCGATCAGCTCAGCGGCGCCGATTCTTGATAGAATTATGAGGGTACAAAAATTTAGGATTTGTCTAAAGAGTCGCAACGTTAGCAGATTTACTACCTTGTTTTTGAGCTTGAAAATAGGGGGCTTGTCACTGTGAAAGGATAGGACTGATTTTCTTAGAATTTTGTTGGGTATTTATTGGTCTGTTTCTAGTGGTTAGAGAGGGTTACTGTTTTGTGTACCAATGGTGAGTTTTAATTTTATGGATTTTTTTAACCAATAGTAATTATAGAGGCGGTCCACATTTTGAGCGTCGCGAGGTTTTAAATTTGGTCTCTCCCGTGGCGAGAAGAGATTTTTCAAGATTTTGTCAGATTTTCGAGTCTTTTTGAGGGGAGAGAGAGAGCCCGGCGGCCCCTTCTCGGGGTTGTCCGTGCGAGAATTGGCCCGAGAACAATGCGGGCTCCCATCGTATCGTCGTCGGCGAATCCTTTCTGAAGGTCTGCGGCTATGTCCTATTCTCACTGATGGTTTTTTCCGTGATGAAAAATGTGATTAAAGCTCACGCTGTAGTTCCAGATTACTGATAATAAAAAAATTAGGAGAAAAATGTCATTCCCCTGCAGATTACTCCGACTTCCACTTATCTTCAGCGAGAACATCATTGAGAAGTAGGTGGGCTTTCCCTTACAGATTTCTGCTGCTTGCACTTATCTTTGTTGAGAACATCATCGAAATGTCGGTGGACATTCATGTTAAGTTGGACCTCCTCGCATGCAGAAGGTCTGTATCCATCAGGAAGTCTTCTCCAACAGGCGAATTGACAATTTGGTGCGGCATTGACGAAGAAAGATTTTTGAACTTCTTTTACGTGCGTTTCGTAGACAAATAGGGAGACGAAATCTGGACAGGAATTTTTCTCCAACGTGAGTTGATTATTTTTTGATTTTGTATTTAATTCTATATGTGTCCTCAAACTTATTGTCCTTAACTGATTTAGGATTTTGTGAAATCGATTAGTAGGAAAAATCTTCATCTTTCACTTTAACGAAAATTGATTTAAAATATTTGTATATGTAGTGTGAGTTTAAATCCTTGAGTAACCTTCTAAAATTAATAGAAATTGCAAATTGTTTCATTAAGATTTTGGTAAGATTTGGAAATATTTAAAGAATAAAAAAAAATTATTTCAGACAACTTAGCATGGTTCAGCGATAATTACGAAATTATTGTAAGGTACATAACTAATAATTTTGAATACAATATTGATCATGGTACAGATTGTCGCATGAAGAATTGTGAGTAATTTTTATTAACTGTTTGTAGGGGTAGTCTGGCCAGCTATTCTGAATGGATAATCTTTTGGAATATTAAATAAATGTTTTTTTTACTGATTTACTATTGTATGTTTTTTTTGTGTTTTTATCTTGTGGTCTACTGTAGGTTACCTATGTGATCCTTTCGGAAAGCATGGTTAAACTTCCCTTCGAACCTGGGTAGTTTATTGCGGGCGTAGGAGAATTTAACGAGGGTTAAAACTATACGATCAGATTTATTAATTTAACTTAACTGGTGTTTTGACTTCTTAGTGTGTGAGATTTATTTCTCCCTGGTATTTTGAACTGTTCTGTGTTTTACTTTAAGTGTTTGTGGCTATCTCTAAGGTTGTATTGAAATTTATGTGTTTTCAGGAAGGAGAGCCTATTAGTTAGTTTAATGAGAGATAGCATGTTAATGATTTAGTGTCGGTAATGCATTTTACATGAATGTTAATATTTTGAGTTTAACAAAACACCAGGGAGGATTTTTCCTTTCATTGGACTTAAGAGTTGAGAGTTGATATGATAAAACTTAATTTACTGTGTTGAGGATTTATGAAAATTTAATCTAGCTTAAGGTATTAATTATTTTTGTTTCAAACACCAGTCTCTTTGCATTGATTTCATGAATTTCAATACATTTTTATGAGAATTGTGTTTTTTTTTTAAGTTTGTCACGGCACCAAGAGAGGTTGAGTATGCAATATAAATTTAAAAATTAATAGAAAACACGCAAATTTCTCTGATTCAACAAGTGCAATACAATCCATTAAAAACAGTATATTTTTATCTCTGGTAAATATTTATGTATCCTGAAGACACTCAGCTTTCACAGAATGCAGGGTTTATTCGGAAAGAAGTACGGCTGAAGTTTTTTAATAAAATTTATTTAAAATTTTGACACATCAAATTAATTTTATTTTCAAAATAGGCCCTTTCTGCATCAACATAGCGTTTCCAGGGGCCCTGCCAATCACTAAAGGCTCCTTGCAAGGCATAAACCAGAATGCGCTTCAGCTCCTTCATTACGGCTTCTTGAATGGTCTGAACAGTGCCTTGGGGCCGTATTTCATGACCGTTTTCAGTCGGTAGAAGAGGAAGAAGTCTGAAGGGGCGACATCTGAGCTTTTACGTATACTTGAAAAACTCAGAACACCGATCGCCCACGTCCGTCCAGCAATCGCTGGATCATGGAAGTTCCATCACGACAATGCAGCAAGCTATATCGCCTTTGCTGTCGTGGACTTCCTGACTAAACTCATGGCATCACACAGCTGCCCCAGTCACCCTACAGCTGAGATGTTGCTCCTTTAGATTAAAACGGCTCATGAAAAAATGGCACCACGGCTTGGTCCAGATCATTCAAGAGACCTTAACGAGGGAGCTGAAGAACATTCCAGGGACCTTTGAGTGAGGTAGAGTCGCTAGAAATGCTGTGTTGATGCAAAAAGGGCATATTTTGAAAACTATTAAGTCGACGTGTCAAAACTGTGAATGAATTTAAAAAACAAAATTCAGTGCTACTACTTTCCCTGTATATTGCCCTTCTCGAGAAGCTTTTGATTTCCAACTTCTCTTTAAATACATGCAGCTTTTCTATAAAATCTAGTTTCAAACCCGGGTGCTTCAGACCCTATATATATATTTTAATCGTTTCCAGCAAAGTACTTACTAATACGCCAAATGCCTATACATAAACTTATAACATTCGAAAAAAAATATTTCTTCCTTATGATTACCAAGAAAGTAAAGGAAGTATTTCCGTAGCAAATACTACAAAAGGATTATAGAAATCCTTTTGTCTGGTCTATAAAATGCTTCCAAATTTCGTTATAATTTAATATAAATAACAGACACTGTATGATTAATCTAATCTTATAACATAAAGATCTTTTTTTAGAAAGGTAAAATTCTGACATAACATAATTCGATCCTCTTCAAATAAAATCTGCGGCCAATAACTTTTTTCGTCATCTACATCACTACTGAGGACAGCGCCATATGTCATGGAAAACAGAAATTTGGCTTAGAATTAAATGTACGTTCGCGCAGTTACTGTGGTTTAATTCTGGGCATAGCTGCACATTAATATTTAATTCTTTGGAATAGACGTATTTCTCATGTCTAGGCGAAAACATACTGATGGCGTATATATTTAATTTTGTAATTTAATCTTGCTCCATTTGCAGAGTTTGGAGTTTAAGACACTTTTTCATGTTTATTCAATACTGTATGAGTGCTGTAATATATAAATATATATACATTTACATAATTTGTAAATATTTTCGGGTTTTATGACCAATCAGTTTTATGTTTTTATGACCAATCAGTTTAGTTTATTTTTTTCTTTTCATTTGCATCATGATTTTATATTACTTTTCTTACTTTTAGTTTTAGTAATGGTCTGTATGACTGCTATGTTTATTTTTGAATTTAGTAGTCGTGATCAATAATAGTCTATCTGCGTGTTAATTAATACTCTCACATACTTGAACTGGTAAGGTGTAATTCGGATATTATGAAATTGAATATAAGAGTAAAATTGAAAAGGGATTTGTTCAGATATGCGAGATAACGAAACGTGCTTTTCATGAATTACTGACGGTCGTATGGAGAGTTTCTATTTCCTCTTGATATGTCGGGACCTCACTATAGAATCAACAATAATTCTCTTGTTTTATGCTTTCCTTTTACATTTTAGTTGACAATTCCGGTGCATTTATTTACAAACTCCAATTAATTTTACTAAAATAATGCACATTTGATTTCGAAATTTCCAAGTGTTTATTACCTCAACAAAGCATGTTTGCTTTCTAAATTTCACTTCGAATTTTCTGGGAGATAATTGTTCCATATGCTCTGTTGCTTTATATATATATATATATGCTTTATA